>JABJVR010004433.1:0-14709 GCA_025773905.1 Chitala chitala
TCTTTTTCTGAGAGCCAGTCTTTGTTTCACAAATTTTTTAATACAAAAATCGAGATGTTCTCATCAAATACACACACACACACACACACACACACACACACACACACACACACACACACACACACACACACCTTGCACAGGGACCCTTATGAAGCTGCCAACTGCACACACAAACCCAGTTGTTTATTCCTTGTCCTCCTCTAATAACACATCCAAGGTGATAACAGGAAGACTGAGAGAACAGGAATTAACCAAAAAAAAAACTGGAATGAGAAACCATCTGGGAGATCAAAGCACAGAAGAACACAATAAATTCTACAATTTCTTTGCCAGTAATCTGACAATAATCAACAGGCACTATTAGGTTGATGAAACCATCTCTAATCAGAAAAAAGAGATCACATCTAGACAGCTAGAAACATGATGCGAATTCTTTTCCTTAAAAAGTTTCAGATCCAAAGGGTGTGGTCATTAAAATGAAAGTCTGGCTCATTGACATAACTTTTCCAACTTTGACACAGTGATGTGGCCATTTTACATACAAACAGCCACAGATATTTACTGAAGTCTACCAGATGAATGACCCTAGAAGAAGTCCTGTCTTGAGAGAAAAATAAAGAGACGAATCGTAAGATACCGGTACACATTCCTTAATGCCCCTTGAGATGCAGCTTGCATGAATAAATACTATGAGAGCATGCTTTGGGCTGTAAAGAGAGATTTCTTCTTGCAGTCCTATAACCTGTCTTCTCTGACACATAAACGGGCTCACAGATGAATCAGGCCTCGTATAACAACAAAGGCATCATAAGCAGACCAGAGCATATATGACAGACATTCTGTGGAGCTTCAGAAAGGACTTTACAGAGGACAGCAGAAAAACAAACATAATTACTTAAAAATCATAAGTCATAAAGTAGAAAAACAAATACAGCCCTATAAGACTCAAGCATAAAGTGTACATATTTATTCTCACGAGGACACGTACACAGTTCTGTTTCCATACTTCCATGGAAAACACAATGTCACAGCGTCATCTAGACAAGGCAATCCTCTAGTCTCCGCTGGTCTTCCAGCTGTTCTAGTTGTGTGCCTTTTTTCTGCAATCCTCCAGAGCTATCCTTTCCCTGAGGTGAGACAGAGGGGACTTGTTAGGAACAAACCACCACAACTGCTCATGCTCCTGATTAATTGGGTTGAAATGCAGAGCTGTGTCTAGAGGCAACGGGCCTATTTAGAGAGAGGAAATCTCTCTCTTGCTCTCTCTCTCTCCTCCTCTCATCACTTTAATCCTCACCTCACTCCAGCTTTCACCTGCACTCGTGCGTCCTGCTCTACTCTGGCTGGTGCCCAGTAAACCAACGCTTGGTTCCAAATATAGATGTTAGCATGTTTCTGTGCGTGGGACCCGGAAGCCATGAGGGGAAGTGGCGTTTCGCCCCAGACCGGTGGGTGTTAATTAGCTCTGGGTGAGCCGAAAGCCCAGGCTGCAGCGGGTAAACACTGTCTCTCCACTGATGGGCGGGGACAAAGCCACAACATGATGTTCTAAGCAGGATTCGCCCCGATCATTCTGTCAGCCCTTTGAGAGAGCCAAAGCACACACTAAGTCCTGTGGAATGCAAAACGGTGAGGGAGTTATCTCTGCAAAAAATTAACCCAAAATGTTCAGGCCCTTCTATGCAAAAGTGGTGGGAGAAAGTAGGCTTCGAAACCCACTGTAGATGGGATTACTGTGCTCAGTCACCTGCTGTCTGTTTGGCCAGCTGTAACCCCACAGAAGTGGAAGCACCACTGCTATTCGGTGTAAACAGCACGTTTATGATGACAGGTATTCTGAATCCGTGTCAGCTCAAACTTTCAGCTGAGTCACAATCCATCCATGAATCCACAAACTGAGCGTAACACTCTCCTCCACCGTTTTACCTAAGAGCAAGACTTTTAATGAGATGAAACTGCTTCAGTGATTGATGATTTCCATTTAAATTATAATACAGACGTGTCATTTTTACACAGGAACCTCACTGAGTTTTAATGTCCGTTGAGGCCAGTTTGTTTCTGCCAGCAAATTGTGTGTTCAAATTAGTAAGCTTTACTTGCATTGTATTTACTAAAAAGTAAATGGGACCTACTTTGACTCATTTGTATGATGTGTAATTAGTTTGAAGATTGATACAATGATGGGGATTGTGTGCGCGCGCACGCGTGCGTGCGTGTGTGTGTGTCTGCATTTGCAATCACAGCCCCTCACCCACCCCCTCTCAACTGCATGGAAAGACAGATGGTTCCTTGTACTGATTTATCACAATTGCACTCACCTTTCTTGTCAGTACAGGTATTAACACAGAGAAAAAGCCAATATTTTCACATTTAAAGACAAACTGTTGTCACAAACTATGCAAAGCACAGCGTACTCGAAAGCAGGGGACCATAACTGTAAAGTGCCTAGAGGGATACGCGAGTGTGAGCCTGGAGCTCTTCCTCTGAAGCTCTCTCTCCTCATCTCATCTCATCATGTGAGACTGCAGCGCAGGAAAGTGGAGTCTCAGACAACACACGACTGTGGTTATGATCACGTAACACACTGAAAAGTGAAGCAGACAAGGCAGGAGGGGCTCGCTAGGACTGCAGCCAATGACGACTAAAGTGGCCTAGGCATCTGTGTGTGTGGGCGGTACCAAAAGGTTTCTCACTATAAATACATTCTTCTCCATCAACACCGCACTTCAGAAAATTTTCAAGCGGCTTATACCCAGTAGAATTACGAACACACGAGAAGGGCTTATACTTCACCTTCACCAACATTCTCCTGGCTGACCTCAGCAATGACCCTCAACACTCACCGCTATGGTTACATACCACAGCCGTGACCATGTTGTCATGTTAGGGGTCAATGGTTTAATGAGACAAACATTTGTTCCAGAATGGTAAACACTGAAGACATGAAAAAACAGGCTCCTTGTTTAGGGAAGTTTCCAGACAGGTCCTCCAAATAAAAGCATGCGTAAGCTCCCCCCCCACCTCGGGTGACTGTGTGACATCTCTCCCAGTTTGGCTAACAGAGGTCTTCCTTATATGTGCAGTCTTAAGTAATGTTTCTCTGTTAGCACCACATCTAAAGCCCTTCTGAAGAGTCAGGGAGCGTACCATTTGAGAATTTCTGACAGATCACATTAGCCAGGCTTTGCCCCTGTGCAGCTTGTTTCCATGAGGGGTCCAGGGAAGGGCAGGGGGGAGGTTAGCAGACTGACTAATGTTAGCACAGGATGAAATGAAGACCCATCAAACAGGAGAGGAGAAGCTAACGTGTTACCAAGAGTGAAGCCGTGTTCAGCTAGTAAGGCAACTATACAATCTAAGAAAGATGCTAGAAAGAGACGTCTGCCAGATTGGAAAGGAGATACAAAGGGGGCGATTCTCTTGTTTCACAGCCGGGAAGAAGGAGTGGGTGACCAACACAAAGACACAGTGAACGCAAGCCAACACTGAGGGAGACAAAGAAGCCCTTTGTTCCTCAGGGTAGTGGGACAAAAAGCAGCCAAGACCTGCAGCAGAAGGAAACTAACAAATAGAGAAGGACAAGAGCAGGGACACAGGGACGCTGTTCCAAAACATCTCATTTCACCCATGCTGCACTCATTTCTGCTCAAGATTGAACGTATCTGGTACAGAGAACACAACAGTAATGCCCAAAGGTCAGACATCACACATTTTAACCTTGAGACAACTTTCCTCCCGTCTTGTGTGCAGGAGGAGAGTGAGTGGAGATGTACATAGATAACTATGCAAAGCACACCTGTCAATAAAATCCAGCTGATCTTCAGGTTGTGGCAAAGTTTTCTATGCCAACGATTTCACTGCATGTAGACGTGGTGTGTGAGAGGAGCTTCGGCCCGACCGTTTCCCCTACTCACCGCTACACACGGTCCCTAACACACAGGCGCTTTGTAAACAAACGGCTATTTAACTGTGTTTATTACTTTCTGCTTGGGAGTATGGGGAAATTCCCCTGTATCTCACCCTTTCCTGGCACAACAACCTCTTATTTTTCACACTAATAAATTGGTTGCAAAAACAAAGCAGGTCTCCTTGGCAGTGGATAAACACAAACACATATGCGCATGCGCACACATGAGCATGCAAGCATGTACACATACACACACACACACACACACACACACACACACACACACACAAGCATACACAGCCTGTCACTTACCCTCATTGTTTTTGCACTCTGATGACACGACATTTCATTCTGAATACTCTCCAGTAAGCACACAAGCACTGGAATGAACCTCCAGGTTCAGAATATACCAGATCTCTGTCCACAACGCTGTACTAGACTGAAATCCAATATAAAGTTGTCCTGGAACCTGAGACTAACAGTGGACAATCACACATGGGACGAGGTCACTGACACAAGCTTGAAATTGCTGACACAAAAGGGGCAAAATGGCACTTTACTGTCACTCTCACAAAACCGTTATCAGCACTGGTCTAATCAGTAATCAATATCTCACACCACAGGCCCATTCACTCAGCCCAGAAGCTGCTGGCTCTCTGTAGGAGACCACAGGTGCCTCCTGAATACCACACATGTGATACTGAACATCTCAGACTGCCTATGTACTACACATGTGACACCGAGCATATCACGCTGCCACGTCTCACTGACTGAACCCAACCCAACCCCAGATACCTGGATTTCTGCTGGCTCACTGTCCAGAGAGAAGCAGTATTAATGATGTACACTGGAGTGGCTTAGATGGGCATGGGATTTGGCTGTCTGTTGTAACTCCCGCGTGCCATGCGCCCACCTCTTGACAAGAATCACAAGGCTTTCCTCACAGAGCAGAACACCGCTCAGACTGATCGGTGACACTCCCTGAAGGTCAGCAGGATGCTCAGTTATGATGTGATCAAACAGAATAAAACTATACATTTACATTTTTAACAGCACAGTTACAACTTGCACTGACAGCCTTGCTTATATATTTGTAATGACTGTGCCATCAGTCATTCTTTTTGAGTTCCATGAAAAACTAGACATTCAGCATCTCAAACAAGAAATGGGCTCAGTTCCCCACCAGCAGCAATACAACATATAAATTATATATTGCAAAAACATATCTGCACTGTGAATTTTTATACTGAATCAATTTAAATTGCTCACAAATACAAAAGATAGTGTTGCAGTTAAATTCTATAACAAAAACTGGTCATCACATGATACAGTACAAAGAACATTTGAACAATTTATGATTGTTTGCATAGACAACAAACAGCATATAATTATCACCATATTAATAATGAGCTTCAGCTTGCAAGATTTTCAACTGCTTTGCATATTTCAAAATCTGACTTAATTCAGCGTCAAACAGAGGAGTGACAGATGGAAGAATATGGTACAATCTGGCCTTGCTTTGGGTTTCATGATTTGGATCTGCGGAGAGTTCTCACCAGCATTTGTTGATTACAGGCAGACTGGCACTGAATATCTATGCTCACATTACTCCTACATGCTTTCAGTTCAGACCCTGGCACACATGCGCGCACGCATACACACACACTCACACACACACACACACACAATCCTAACTTCATAGATGACTGTGAGCTAGGATCAGCATTTTTTAAAATCAAATTAAATTTGGTTTTGGCTGAGGCTTCAGAGCCATTATGGCACCTTGACCTTGAAGCAGTGGCCTGGCCTGATTACCAGAACACCAGAACTCCGAGGGGCACATGTGTGCAGACTGTCTGGAAGGCAGCATCTGCAAACAGGGCATGTCCAGTCACCCTTCTTCTTGCTTCACCAATCTCAGCCCTTGGTGGCAGAAGGTTTTTATTAAAGCTAAGGTGCACAATGTCAAAGGAATTACCAACCCCACACCCACCACAGCACAGCAAAACTTCCACACCAGCTCTGCAGTGACACCTAGCTAACGTTAGAATAACATTCGGCTCCGTCAGAGACACTTATCTAATGTTAGATTAACGTTTGGCTACCATTTCTTTTGATTATCCCATTAGATGAATTAGCTTCCATGAAGTTTCATTAAAGTCTTGGAGATAAACCCAAAAAGTAAACAGGCCAGCGTCCTCACAGTGAAGCAGCACAATAAACCTTGGATCTAAAGTGTAGGTGACTTTGAACTAGGCTTTACACCAGAAATAAGTCTGCACACTTGGTCATGTTCATGAAGGTCAGTGCTGAGCTGCCTCTCTGGAATGCACCTGCTCCACGATTAGAAGCTTCCTGCGTGACAGCACACAGGTGGGCGCTCTGTAACATTTGTGCACAGGAGGTATGTCCTGGCGTACATGTGATGCGGCAGAACTGAGCCATGAGCTGCACTCTTAGGTCAGTGTGTTTTCTCTGTGCCAAGTAAATAACAGGTGGGCATCTGAGCCGCATTCCTGCCTGCGCAGCACCAATACAGCTGCTTTACCCGCATGCCAGTCCCTCCACAGAGAGCTTATGAGTAATAAACAGAACCAAGGCATGGTACTCAAATTCAGCTCTGAATACTACAAGGCCTCCACTCTGCTTAAACTCAGTGCACTCACATCAAACACAAACATTTCCATGTGACCATTTAGAAGGGTTCATATGTATTTCAACTCAAGGACACAGAAAAAGAGTGAGGGTGGCATCATGTGACAAGCCCTGCCATGACAACTGTACCACAGAGACAAACCAAAGGGCAAATTACATCCCAGCCAAAGTGAACACTAATAAAATTATTAGCCCTTTCACTTATTTCAGTATTTTCTTCTCATGTTTCATTCTATTTAAACAGCTCCCATGCTGCTTTGAGATTAAATAATCCATCCATCCATTATCGTAACTGCTTATTCCTGGTGAGGGTCGCGGGGAAGCCTGGAGCCCATCCCAGAGAACATAGGGCGCAGGGCAGGGGACACCCAGGGCAGGGCGCCAACCCACCACAGGGCGCGCGTGCGCGCACACACCAATCAATCTAACCTGCATGTCTTTGGACTGCGGGAGGAAACCAGAGCACCCAGAGAAAACCCACCAAGCACAGGGAGAACATGCAAACTCCACACACACAGACCCAAGGCAGGAATTGAACCCCAGGCCTGGAGGTGCGCGGCGACAGTGCTACCCACCACACCACCGTGCCGCCTGTAGATTAAATAATATATATGTATATATGTCACTGCTTGTCCCAATAACGTGTAAAAAAACACACGTAAACCCATATATGTAAACCGAATTCATATTTTATATAATGTCAGGCCTAGGAAAGGCAAATGACCTTCTGAGTGTTCCTGCTATCCATTAGAAATCAGTGATGACAGGCAAACAGCAGAAATTGAAAGTCTGTGTCAAATTAGACACATTACAGAGTGAAAGCAGACCCCCCCCCTCCCCCGCAGCCTCAAGCCAGATCATTAATGCAGGGTGTGAGTTAAATCCAATTACAATGAGAAACATCTGACTGTGGAAACATAACAATGCACACATAGCTGCAGACGTACAACTGCAGACATCTAAATCACGTGAATGTGGACATGTAATTGCAGATTTGTAATTGTTGCCACTTCTCATTCCTGCTGGTTTTCATTCTTATACAGCTGCCTTGTCATTTACAAAACCCATGACCTCCAAGGCTACAAATTTCTTTAGAAGGCCAAAAATCATCCAAAAAGAATATGCTTGTAGATAACCCTACATGAGAAGCATACGAGTCACTGTTAAATTGAGGACCTATTAACTAATCATGTTGCAACTGGCAAGCAGAGTGGCCTATCAGTTCTCAGCTCACTGCCACTCAGTCCCCGGACGACACTAGACATGAAGCCGTGACTTATTGTATGAAGCAACAATGGGAGTATTGGAGAGGAGAGCTCACCCACGCCACTGATGGAGGATTTCCACAGTGATCACACAGCACTTCCACCCACTGTTTTCCTCTTGAAAGCATAGTGCCTAGCACAGTACAGAGTGTTCTCATGTCCCCTCAGCTCTTCATGTATTTGCTCACAAATATCACTCAACTTAACTTAGACCTCCATCATTCATCAAGTTACCAATCTCCACGTCTTCTCTAAGACACTATGCTGCTTTGTCGTCTCTGAAATCTACCATGTTCTCAAACACACGCCACCACTATCCATCCCCTCATCCACTTCTCTGCATCTCAGTAGAATACATTTTCCTGGTTGCTAGGCAATTCCATAAAGCGCAGGTATAAAGAGCCAGGGTGTTATAAATAATGTATCAGCATTATCTAATCAGTCAAAAATGTTTCCTGGGGCTACTCATATTGACAGTGCAAGTGGGGAGTGGAGGTGGGTGGTGTGGAGAGGCAGGGATGGTGTAGGACACAGGTGTGTCACGTGGGCATGGGGCCACAGAGCTCCTTCCAGCCTCCCTCCTGGGTACCCCAACGTGCATCTCGTCTATCAGAATGAGTGTTAAGAGAAATGCAAGAGATATTTTATGTGAAGGGAAGCTCTTGGTAAGCCCCCCCTCAAACAAACACACACACACACAAACAAAGACCCTGGAGAGCAGGTATTGAAGGTTTTGAGACATCAACAGACAGAAGCACAGATACAACCCCTATTCCAAAAAAGTTGGGACTTTTTGTACAATGTAAATAAAAAAATACAGAGATTCACAAATCCTTCTTAACATATTGTCAATAGAATACAGCACAGAGACAACATATTAAAGTTCAAACTGATCAACTGTATTGCGTTTTGTAAATAAATGATTATTATGAACTTAATGGCTGCAACTAGTTTCAAAACACTTGGGACAGGTGCAAGAAAACTGAAAAAGTAAAAAACAAAAAAAACTGACTGAAACATTTCATCAACACTTATTGAGCATTGTTAAAAGAAGAGGTCATATAACACAGTGGTGAACATGCTCATGTCCCAGCTTTTTGGAACAGGGGTTGTAGATGGACAGAGGCACGTAAAAAAAAAATGTGTCCAAAATGCACAGAAACAGTGCTAAGCATGTGCGTGTTAACTTTGCTTAGCGCACTTCCACTCGTTACATGTTTAATGTACGCTGAGGCAATGCAATATGGGATTAGGGTGCACACACTCGTGCACAAGCACGCTACACCGCGCTGCAGGATAACCTGGAACCAGAGCACAGAGAGGACCTCCCCTTCCCAACTAGGGCACAAATATAAATGATGTAACAACAAACAGTAAGACTCTGGCTGTTACGATAAAAACACCGTTTCCCAGAACAACAGTGCCAGCTGCCCAAAAATAGCAGTTTCAGGAATATTTTCCAAGCAGCATTGTAAACAGTGCTCTGAAGAGAGTGTGTGGGCATGGTTACAAAGGGACATTGTCCCATGATGCTCAGAGGACCCTGGGAGACAGGTGCAACAGGTGTCCTGACAGGTGAGCAACCGACCAGAAGGTTCCTGGAACAACTGTTCCTGGTAATAAGGACAAACAGGTGTGTGCTCCAACATGCGTGAACCACAAGTAAGTAGGAAACAGCGACGCCACATGGTACGAAGGGGTGGGGTGGGGGGCGCAGATTATTCTCATCCACCAGAGGTTCCTAACACCAGCATAGCTACAGTTATTGCTTGGACAAAGGCACATTAAATAACCTGACTGTGAGCTCCCTGGAAGTGAAAAGAGCACTTTGTTACACAAGTTGTGAGTGAAGCATGAGAGATGAAATCTCTGAGTAAAACTGACCTACCCACCCCAACTCTCTCACCTCACTGTTGTAGCAATACTCTAAGACTGTATTATGTAACCTGAAAACACACACGTTTACAATTATGTGCATTCATGTAGAAAATGTGACATGTAAAAATAAAGTACAGTAGTTACTAACGACTCTAAGTACATCAACCCCTCAATGCAGAAAAGGAATGCAGAAGGATCCAGTTACAGGATTCAGCAAAGTTGCCTTCATGTGCTACACATTTAAATCTACATAACATGTATATGAGAGTGACTGCAACCCCTACCCCATACACACACACACACACACACACACACAAGCACACACACACAAGCACACCTATACACACAGTCACTTTTGCTACCCAGAAACCTTATCTGCTACATTGTGCACAGGCTTTTTTAAGGTACCACCTTGACCTTAAAAAGTCCTTGTCTGCTCAACTACCAGCACCGCACAGCCCACCCCGCCCCCACCTCGGTCACCAGGGACCGTGTGTGCATCGTCCTCCTGTTGGTTGCCATGCTTCAGTAGGCGTAGTGCTACTCAGCTAATCCTCTCAGCGATGCAGGAACACCAAACACAAAAGTCAGTCAGCAAGTCTGTGCACATCGAGACTTACTTACTGACATGTTAACTAAGGGGACAGGAGGGTCACAGAACATGGTGTTAACGTCATGACGATTAAAATCAGCACTGTTGTCAAAGTCCAATAGGTAATGAAACAACTCAGAGGAAAGAGCATGACCTCAGGGCCTTGTGTTCAGACTTAAGCTGAGACAAAGAGCTCTTCATCCTGGGCTAGGTACTGGGAGAGACCCACGTACACTGGAACAAGAACAAACAGGCTAACACACAATCAGGATATGCACTTTTCTTAAAATAGGCCCCTCTGGAAACAATCACATGGTGAGCTGGACATGTGATGTGAAGGATTCTGTTACACTTCTGAGCAATTAACTCAATGTCCAGCTCACAACGACCTCCAGCCACAGAGGTGGACATTCATGGCATCTGGTTATGGAAGAATTTAACGAAAATAAATTTAAAAATTACCCAGCTGAAGCACATCCTATTTTTAAAATGCAGCACATACAACGAGATTTAAATGAAGCTGAAAGTCACAAGTTCTCGAAATGAAGAGGCTCTCAGTTCTCCAATTCCGCATTGTTTACAACAGTTACGCATACAGCTGAGATTTGGGTAAGCACGAGTCAAAACACGGTACACGGAAATTACAGACGATACACATGGTCTGTTGTCTACTGGCCAAACGAATGCATTCTCAAACTGAAACGCACACATACCGCTCAGGGACGACACACAAATCAAAATCCATTGGTACAACAGAGCGAAGTGAGTGTGTGATGGCACGTGAGGCACTGAAAACACAAAACACACACACACAGAATATGGGTTTGTATGATGAGCCGTGTGTTTTTGACAGCCGGGCTGAAAAAGCACAACGGAGAAGAGCTTGTACTTAAAACACACTCCAACTTTGTGAGCACGTGAGAGAAGGAGAGGGACTGCAGAGGGTGTTTGTCATTGCAAAGGCAGACAGAAAATGAGAGGTACAAACAGCAGGGACGTAAGAGAGGAGTGAAGCTGCAGGCCTTCCTGGGGCGAACGCACACATGTGAGGGCTCGCCCTCCAGCCCTCCATGCAAGCACGAGTTCAAGTTCAGCCGGGGAAACAGGTCCAGGTTCACTCTGAGTCCAAAGAAAGAAAAGAAAAATGTGACAGAGAAGGCCTCTGTGCGGACCACCACCCTGGACGGCGGGGGCTCCAAAATTAGCTCTGGAGCGATGAGTCACCCTCGCTCTGCCTCACCGCGAACTGCCAAAGCCCACGCTGTTTTAAAAGACACACCGCAGACAGTGGACAGTGGGGTGGCAGGAAGCTAATGCTGGGTGCAGATATGGAGACAGGGGTTACACTTTAATAATGAACCATGAGATGGACAGCCTCTGTCACTTACACATGCACGCACACACACACACGCACACACACACACATCTACACAGCCAATACTGAGGGGAACAAGATGAAAGGGGTAAAAAGTTCTGTCTGGGACTCTGACATCCACAATTTAACAAGTAAATTAATTTAGTCCTGGTAATTATAAGTAAGATGTACATCCCACTGTCTTAATATCAAAATGTCTAGGAAATAACCTATCATTTTAAAAACTGTATGTGTTCTTTGTCCATTTGTTATTTTTCTGTTGTAAAATTATTATATTGATAAGACATTTAGTGATTTAAATCATGTAAAATTCAAATCCTTTGTTAATTCCAACTGCTCTAAGGCTGAACCATTAGCTAATCACTCAAGTCAGGATGTCTCAAAATCACTCCTCAGGACCATTTTCTTTTTGCACTAATACAGTTTTGTTTCATTTCAGACTCTATTCATTACAACTAAACTGTACTGGAACACGAGCTAAAACCAATTCATCTATCAGGTCCAAAAGCACAAGGTCTGAGCAAACAAAGTTGATACTTCACGCATTAAATTCCACAGATGACCTGTCTAATTACTTCACTTAGCCCACATGGAGCGACTGAATAATGTCTGTGCCAGAGATCTGTCCATTCCTTGAATGCCTCATGCTGAATCATGCTATTCTTCACTTACATATTCAGGAGGCCTAATGGAAGTGGTGAGGCTCTCACTCTTAAGCACTCACAGATTCAGGAGGCCTGGCAGACGAGGGTGGAACTCTCATTCTTCAGCCACTACTCATCACTCACAAATTCAGGGTTTCTCGCTCTTCAGTGACTATTCCTCACTCACAGATTCACGGTCTCCCACTCGTCAGCTACTGTTCATTACATGTATTCATTTAGCAGACACTTTCATCCAAAGCAACTTATAGCATTTCACATACATGTTACAATGAGCTAGCACTAGGTGTCTTGCTCAAGAACATACCTGGTGGCTGGGCTGCGATTCAAAACAAGAGACTTCTATATCCCACCCTGATGTTCTACCCATTGAGCCCCCAGACTGGCATTACTCACAGATTCAGGGTCTCCCACTCTTGAAAAGCTATTAATTACTCACAGATTCAGGGTCTTCCACTCTTGAAAAGCTATTAATTACTCACAGATTCAGGGTCTCCCACTCTTGAAAAGCTATTAATTACTCACAGATTCAGGGTCTCCCACTCTTCAGCTGCTATTCATCACTCACAGATTCAGAGGCTCCTCCTCTTCAGCCACTATTCATCACTCACAGATTCAGAGGCTCCTCCTCTTCAGCCACTATTCATCACTCACAGACTCAGGGTCTTCCACTCCTCAGCCATTATTCTATTAATCACTCACAGATTCAGAAGCTCCTTCTCTTTAGCCACTTTTCATCACTGACAGATTCAGGGTCTCCTACTCATTCAGCTGTGATTCATCACTCATAGATTCAGAGGGTCTGATGGGAAGCTACAGAAGGGAAAGTGGGAACGTCACCAGGGCTGTGAAGGTGATGTTCCCACCTAATTTCCTAACACTTCTGAACCACAGGGGGAGGAGGAAAAGCAGAACACCAAGTTCCTGTAGACAGCTGAATCCAGCTTAACTCCAGCACCAACCCAAATCCCAGACTCCACTGCCACCTTTCCACAAAGGTTTGCCACAAGTGCTTTTGAATAAAAATATAAAAAATAAAAAAATTATCCATCCGTCATGCATCATGGTTCTAATTAAACACTTCAATAAGTCTGAATTCTTATTGCAAAACCAAACCAATCTGTTTTCCGAGTTCTGGGCAACTTCTTTGCAGGCCACATGTGGTGCTAATAGAATACCTTCAATTCAGTACAAATGTGCTTACTGCTACAATTTCATTCTGTGTGATAGTCTGTCATTTCTAAAAATTCAAGGCAAAAGGCAAGAGCATTTCGTGCAGGTCTAATTTCTTTTTAAGTAACTTACGTGTTACAGCAGTATTCAGACTTTTAGCAGCTCAACATGTTCTCTCATTTTTAAAACATCCTAAGAAGATGTACAGCTGAATTCAGAAAGCCCTTTAAGTGGTATATTAGAAAACCTAAAAAAATGTGCAGGTATAACATTTAAACCATAGGTTCTTCAATGTTGTGCAGAAAAAAGCCTATCAATATAAATTTTAAAAAATGTGGGGACTTTGCTAGGCCTTATGATTCAGGAATCTATGCTGTTAGCATTTTTCTGCTCTGATGCCTCTGAGAAATGTCTCTGGGTGACAGAATGAAGGAGAGGTGTCTTAAAATAACAGAGAGGAGATGAAGGCAGGTGTGTGAGCTCTGGAACACAAGCCTCCTCCATCATGGGATGACCAGCAAAGCCATTGATCACACAGAGATCGGGGAATGTTGGAGCATATCACAAGGGCAGGAGTCCAATCCACAGCCCACTTCAAGGCAAAGTTCCAGAAGACTGCTGCACTGCCCAATCATGGGCAAGAAAGTAACACATGCCATACTTTGTTCTATTTACTCAGTAAAAGGACATTATATCACTACATGAAAGCTCTGCAAAAAAGGCCCAGTTTCTTACAGGAAGCACATTTTGCTCATATACTTTATTAAGAAGAATATATGACATTAGTTACATTAACTTTAAATTGTTTCCATGAATTTTCAGTAAGATGGAGAAGCCTTATCTATCTGATATTATAACATACCTCCTCTCTGACAGGGTAAAGCAGGAAACACAGGACAGCATTTCTGGTTTTGACTATATGTTTTTTAACCCCTTACGCTTAGGCTTGTCTATTAGCTATGCATACAGAGAAGTTAGTATGGCTTTGATATCACATCTGCTTACATTATTCGGCTGTTAAATAGCTTTCTTCCCACAGCAACCAGGTTGCTAAATCAGAGAATGTGACTGGTATCCAGGGTAGTTATAAATTGTAAAGTTAAATTTTAACTTATTTTATTGTTACTTGAATATTTTACACTGTATATATATATATATATATATATATATATATATATGTACGTGCATGTAAGTGTGTATCT
>JABJVR010004434.1:0-14709 GCA_025773905.1 Chitala chitala
CTATGTGCTCTGGGATGGGCTCCAGGTTTCCCTGTGACCCTCACCAGGAATAAGCGGTTAAGATAATGGATGGATGAACAATGAGACAGACTTAGGACCATCTAAAGCCAGAGTTCATGAGCCCTGGGAACACTGACACCTGTTTTTCCCTGTTCAGTTTTTTTTTAATTATCAGCAAACAAACTCGGGTTGAACTCTTACCTCTTTCTGAGATAGAGATTTGGTATGATGAAGTACGGGAGCGTCCTTCACAGTGTATCTCATTCCTGAGTTCTTGGAAGGTGGCTCTGTTTGTGTGACAAAATTATGCCATTAAACTTTAGTTATACATGATGTTGACACATTTTGCTAAGTCATGCATTGGGATCCGGAGTGACAGAGCTGCCACATTACCACCAAAGACTTTGCTAACCTTGTTAATCATTGATGAAAGTGTGTGAGGGATGAAAATTGATCTTTAAACTGGCATCGTGTGCCACAGATTTTACGATGTGAATGAGCGTGTTTTATAACAATGCAGCTGTTGTCAAACCAGTAAATGGGTCAGACTGACATAGGTTATTGATGGTGTAATAGTGTGAGGTGTGTGTACATACACATATATACATACAAACGGACACGGACACTGCTGCTGTATGTTCTTAGTTGTCTGATTACTAAATAAAACATTATCTAAATAATCAATAAGTAAATTAGCTTCTCCACTGAAGTCCCTGTTTTGTGAGGGGCTATTTAGTTTTCTATGGCTTTTTATAAATGTTAAGTATTGGTCTTGTTTTTAACCTTTTTCTTAACCCATTTCACAGTTAACATACTTATGTGACGGTCTTGTGTTTCGGTTAATATTTTGTTTTATGGAGCTTTTTTGGTCACCATTTCTAACTGAATCGTAAACTCAGCCAACATTTTAGAGTAATAAACTGTAATGTCCCTGGTCCTGTCCTGTCTAGTGTGGTGCATTTCTAGTTTCTTGTCCTGTCTTGTACATGGAATTTCTATGACTTTCCATCTTGTTCCCTGCAACTGTGATTGTATTAGTAACTGCACCTATTTGCTCTGGTTCTTAATTGTTCCCCTGTATAAAGCCTGTGTTTTTCTCAGTTCCCTGCCAGTTAATGTAAATGTAGTGTGTTCTTTCCTGTTGGTGTTTCCCTACCTAGCTCTTCGTGTGTTTATTGCTAACCTTGTTTAAAGTTATAGAGACTTGTTGTACTTAGCCTTTTGGATGCCCTACCTCCCTGTTAAACCCTTCCCTCTGCACTTAGACCTTGCCTCTGTTCCTTTTGAGTATCGGCCACATCAAAACGTTGCATAAATCATGGAGCAATGAAATACAACAGCACCACAGAAAGGCATAATGTTATTTGCTTGCATAAGATAGATAGATAAATTAAAAAATAAATAAATGCCTGAAGATAGGTCACTCAAAAGTGCCTTTGTGCTTTTTGGTCAGTTGTCAGACCAGATTATCCATTGGGATATGTAGGCTGAAGACAAGGGACACAAAGATTACGGAGGCCACACAAAAGTGATTTTGAAAGAAGCATTTGTAAAGATGTTGTTTATCTAGTCATAATAATGCCTGTAAACCATCATCATTTTCTCTCCGGCACAGAGAATTTAAAGATAATTTGTAAGACAAAATGTAGCCCTGCAAAACAGCAACGGAGGATTCGTTCTTTTATAGCTTTGTTGCACCTGTGCAGTGTTTGAAGCCAGGTACCTGGTCGTAGTTTGGATTCAGAAATGACTCTAGTCAGGTGTCTGAGAACCAGGGGGGTATATTTAACACCAGGTATGTACATGTTGGTCACACTGCATAGGGTTGTATGCCTACCGATAACAAGCATTGTCCTATGCCGTTTCCTCTGTTTTTCTACATGTGCACATTAAGCAGTTTAAAACAGCATCGTGATGTAACATTGAGCTGACTGGACATTACACAATACTCGTGCACTTGACTAACACTTCTGACATGAACAAGTCTCACATCAGCTAATGTCTGCGTCTAATTCTGTGTCAGCAGAAGTATTACATTGGAATGTGAAGTTGGGTTAAAGGAGTCTTTTTAGAAAATAAGTCATGTTGTAATTTTTTAATAGTGGGATCATGAAACCGGGTCTTAATGCGATACTGGGACCGACAGGAAGTGGAAAGTCTTCGTAAGTAAAAAAAAAAAAACATTATTTAAATGAGCTATTGTGTGTTGTTGAGGAAACACCTACATGATTCACCTTTTCAGTTAGAGATTATGGTACTGTTTTTTGTTTTGTAGACAGCGCAGAACATATAGTGCTGACTTGTACAGTCTGTTGTACTCCGAAGTATTCTGATTTGTGTTGTTCTACCTGGCAAGGTTCCTTGATGTTCTGGCAGCCAGGAAGGATCCATCTGGCCTGTCAGGGGAAGTTCTGATCGATGGAGCCCCACAACCTCCTAATTTTAAGTGCCTTTCAGGCTACGTTGTTCAGGTTTGAAGGCTTTACTTTCAGGCTTTACTTGACTTCATCGCATGACACAGCAGGGCTGCCCTTGTCCTTGGTTTTGTGTTCACTGTGGAAGGATTGCAGAGTCACTCTGTTGGAAAAAAAATTCTATAAAAAAATAAACACGTGAAGAAAGAGAAACCGCACCGTAATCATGACTTGTGCAAATTTGGTGTCTTAATTCCCTTAGTAATGGTGGAAACACGTGTGATCGCACCAGACTCCTGCGTGGTGCTTTTGCTTCCTCATGCCCTGATCGCCCCACTTCTCTCGCCTAGGACGATGTAGTGATGGGAACTCTCACGGTCAGGGAGAACTTCCGCTTCTCAGCTGCCCTCAGGTTGCCCACCTCTGTCAGTGAGAAGGAGAAAGAGGAGAAGGTGAACCAGCTCATCAAATTGCTGGGCCTCACCAAAGTGGCTGACTCAAAGGTGTGGAAGACCTGACGTTCACACGAGCTCCTGCCTGCATGCTTTCCATACGTCTAGCACTGTGTCACATCTGATTACGCACTTCCATTAATCCTGTACTCTGTGGTTTAATGTACTTACTACTACGCTGCACGTGGCTGTATGTAACCACAGTGGAATTAAATGTACAACGCTGTCTGGTGCGCTGCAGGTGGGAACTCAGCTAATCCGGGGGATCTCTGGTGGGGAGAGGAAGAGGACGAATATCGGCATGGAGCTGATTATCGACCCCCCCGTGCTGTTCCTGGATGAGCCCACCACCGGCCTGGATTCCAGCACCGCCAACTCTGTTCTTCTCTTACTGAAAAGGTGCCGTGGACATGCCATCTCAAAAGGCAGTTAGCGATCTAAGTCCAGTTCTCATCTCACTGTGGTGTGTCCTGTAAGCACCCTTCCCCCCCAGTATAACGTTAAGTGAAAACAGTTTGCAGTCTTTTACGGTGGTCTATAATCAAGATCACTTTTGTGAACCTCCACACATAGCAGACTAATGATGAACTTTCTGTCCCACTGAGCCACGTGGGTTTTGTGCACACCCGCCCTCTGACTAGTAACTAGTAACATTTCAATAATGCAACACTGATGCAGCAAAAAAATACTCCCATCCCTGATGTTGACTGTATTGGCATGAGTACAAACTCTGTTGTGCAATTTCATGTGTGAGTCAAGTTTGAAAGCAGCAAGGCGCTAAAGCAGTTGTACAGCAGTAATAGGTGGGCCCTAGGGGGCGCTACTGCACAGTAACTGTGCGCTGCCTCCCTTAGAATGGCCAGTCATGGACGAACCATCATCATGTCCATCCACCAGCCCAGATACTCCATCTACCGGCTGTTCGACACCCTAACGCTTCTGGTCAGTGGCAAGCAGGTGTACCACGGCCCAGCCCAGACCGCGCTGCAGTACTTTTCCGACATCGGTAATACCGGCCGCTCGCTCTGACACCGCTGCACCCATAGCAGTGTGCCTAATTCTCTGACATTGCTTTGACGAGTCGATAAAATGAGAGAAACTGCCATTAACATGACTCTGTGCCTGACGGTCTCTGTGTATGACATCTCCAACTAAAATCCAGGATACATGTGCGAGGCACACAACAACCCAGCCGACTTCTTCCTGGACGTCATCAATGGAGATTCGACAGCGGTCGCGTTGACCAAATCCACAGATTCTGAAGGTACGCCTCGTGGACTGCATATTGTCATTGTTTTTGACGCGTAACTATATATTTGTGGGTCAGTGTTTAGCTGCATTTGTAGAACTTTCCTGTCCTTGTCAGACTTGGACTTTGCAGAAGAAAGCAAGCAAAGACAGAGCATTGAGGAGCACCTGGTGCAGGAGTACCTGAAGAGCTCACAGTGCAGGGACACCCAGGCGGAGCTGCACACCATCATGAGTGACAGGGACTACAGCATCAAGCCCAAGTCGAGAACCATCACCTACTGCACCTCCTTCGGTCACCAGTTCAAGTGGGTGCTGAAAAGAACGTTCCGGAATCTGCTGTTGAACCCTCAGACCTCCGTGGCTCAGGTGCAGTGTGCCGCTTCTGTTCAGTGCAGATGTTTGTAATGGTGTGGCACCGGTCTGGTGTTTGTTTTAGTCTCTTACCTGACTGTGCTCCTCAGCAAAGTCTTTTTATTCACAAACACAAGTTTCCTGAAATATTGCTTCCCAGACGTAACAAATGCAAAACTCTAAACTGTTTAATTGTTGGCAAGAAGATCCATTTCCTCAGCAAAATGTTCTCATACTTATAAAATACACAATGTTTGTTCTGAAAAAAGTAAAATATAGCAGAACAAACCGTTAATATAAATAATCTAAAATATTGGATATAACAAATATCCAAAGCACATGCTAGCATGTTCCTCTGTCGTTTTAAATAAAACCTCTGAAGCTTTGAAAAATGTCAGCGATTCTCCTGCACCTGAGTGCCATTTACTCTGATGTTTTAATTACCTTTTAATAAAAGATTTCTGTTAGGATTTTTGAGGACATAACAGAAGTTTCTCTAAGCTGCCTTCATGGTGATACCCTGACGGTTAGAGGTCTGTAGGTCACAGCTGTAAGGTTTACACATGAGTCTGCTCCACATGTAACTCAGCCCTGGGATAAAGATGGTGAGAGAAGCGTAACAAGGACACAAAAGCAGCACAGCAGTCAGACACCTTTTATACCATACGAGGAGTCCCTGTACTAAAACCTAATGTTTAAATTAGGGTTATAAATTACTGTTTTGAATGAGTGAATGACCTTTATTTTCATTATACACATTACAATGAAATTTAGTGTGGCTTTCTCTCTGGTTCCTAAATTAGAGAAAAATAAATAAAATTGAAATAATGTAAAATAACGGCACCAACAGGATAAATGAAAGCGATATTATAAAGTGCGGCAATTGTTCATCTTGTGTGTGTTAAAATCCCTGAGTCTTAGTCTAAATGCTCGTTGTTCTGTGAGGGCAGGGGGAGTGATGAAGGAATTTTAAATCACGGTCTTAGTCACTGTCACTTTGCACATTCAGTAGTTTTATTGCAATGACTACTGTAGTCTGTGGTTTAAGTGCAGGTCATCTGACCTTATTGCACATGGCTGCTGGGAAATTGAGTCCAGTTTCTTTTGTTGTACGAGGACCTTATTCACGTAAATGCTTACAAGTGAGCTTTGTAGAGTGTGAGATGTGTTTGAATTAGGGGAACAAGTTTTGAAATTTAAGCATTTTGCAGTTTGGATTCAGAATGCTTAAATTAAAATACAGCTGAACAGGGTGACTGATAATCACTTCCTCAGAATGAACAAAGTGATGAGTCAAAGCACTTCTCAAGAACATCTACAGTTTACCAACAGCCTGACCTCTGACCCTGCTAGCCCCTCCCACCGTTCTGCAGGTCTAAGATGACCTTGTTAAAGAATTTTATAACTATGGAGTATTTAACTTTGTCCGTCAGTTTTTGCTGTGCTACTTACTCCTTGCACATTGATTTCTGAGTGCAGTCTTCCTCTTTTCTTCTCCTCACAGATTGCAATCACTCTTTTCCTGGCTCTCATTGTTGGAGCCATATTCTTTGGGGTAAAAGATGACCAGAGTGGAATTCAAAACAGGTAAAGGCTGATGCACACTCAGTTACAGTATGTCAAAACACCACTGTAATTAACAAACAGGACACATTTCAGTATTTCAACTAGAGAGTTTACACCATATCATTTGGCCCATATTAACTTTCTCCTTGCCAGATATTTGATGCTTTTAGAAAAGATTACGGACACGGAGACACGACACACGTTCATTACAATGTAAAAGCTCAAATGGCAGAAGAGTGTATTAACTTCTATAAGTTTTTAAATATTAAAATGCACCTGTACTTGTACTAAAAGTGCCAGATGAAGCAGTAGTGTTGGCACGTTCCCCTTACAGGATGGGCGCACTCTTCTTCATCACCACCAACCAGTGCTTCAGCTCCCTGTCCGCCGCCGAGCTCTTCATCATGGGGAGGAAGCTGTTTGTGTACGTAATCACCGCTCATCTCGCTCAGCATCCGCTCGACGCAGCCATCCCTTCTTCCCAGGCCCCGCACAGGGAGATAAGCTTGGCCTACATCCTGATTTTCAGAAAAAAAAGGAAAAAAAAAAAACAACACTATTTTGAAGTGTTGCACCAGCACATATGGCTTTTATACCGCCATCTAGTGGGCATATAAGGCAGTGACACCAGTTGTCTTTTCCCCCAGGCATGAGTACATCAGCGGCTATTACAGGATATCAGTGTATTTCTTGTCGAAGATCCTGAGCGACATCATCACGCTCCGGACCATTCCGGCCATTATCTTCAGCTCCGTGGCCTACTTTTTGATCGGTATGGCTGCCCCGTGGTTTCCTCCTCGCATGGCGCCCGTACCTCCGTTTTTCGCCTGCTTGAGTACAGCTTGCTTTTGAAGCGAGTGAGCTACAGAGTGGCTGTAAACAGGGCGATTTTCACAACTGCAGGCCTAAAAGCCACGGTCCCCGCGTTCTTCATCTTCATGCTGTCGGTGATGCTGGTGGCGTACACGGCCACGGCAATGACATTCGCCATCTCCGCAGATCAGAGTGTCGTGGCCTTGGCCAACATCTTCATGACCATCAGCTTTGTTTTCATGATGGTGCGTCTCGCCTGCGTTCGGTTCAAGGAGAACCTCAGTCCGTCAATGCCAACTGATCCCTAAAACTTGTTACATTTTAATTATAGCATAAAAAATGTTTAAACCTGAGCATGTTCTGTTCTTCAGATCTTCTCAGGTCTCCTGGTAAATCTCCCCAGCATCGTGGGTTGGCTGGCCTGGTTTAAATACTTCAGCATTCCTCGATATGGCCTAACAGTAAGTTAGCTGTTCAACTAAGAAAGTCCCAAATTTTCTTTTTAGCTACTTATATTAGGTCAACAAAACAGGTTGTGTTTAAATATTTTCAGCGTGCGTTTTCTGTTTTCAACAGGCTCTGGAAATTAATGAATTTAGTGGGTTAAACTTTTGTAAAAATACTTCGGAGAGCTCATTTCCAGCAATTCAGAACTACAGTATGGACGTTCCAGGAATCATGTAAGCTCTTATTAACATCATCCAGTTTGCACATAATAGATTATGTTGTTCCCATCAGCAGTGTTCTAGAGGAAGTACTGTAATTTAGGTGCTTTTCCGCCACCTACTGGACAAATATGTGAATTAAAGGCAGTGCCAAGAAAAGCATTCATTTATCCATCCTCTTATTCTCTGCAAGGTTATAAGTGGCATGGGGCCTACCCCAGGCAGCCTAACGTGCCAAACACATTACACACACAAGACACTTTGGGTTGTCCAGTCCACCTAACTAGTATGTGTTTGGACTGTGGGAGGAAACCGGAGAACATCCACCAAGCACAGGGAGAACATGCAAACACCACACCCACACAAGGCAGGAATCGAACCCTAGGCCTGGAGGTGCGAGGCGACAGTGCTAACCACCACGCCACCATAAAGTTAAATTTAAAAATTAAAACGTGTTGTACAAATCAGTCAATTTATACACTAATCACACACTAGAAGTTATGATACAGGATGTGAGTCTTGTTAAAACATCAGTATACTTGACTCTTACATTCTCATAAAATTTAATGAGCTTTTAATTTCTTTTCAGGTGCACTGGGGAAGCATTTTTGAAAGAACAAGGAATTAATTATTCCACATGGGGACTTTGGGAGAACCATGTTGCACTGGTGGTGATGACAGTAATTTTCCTGGCAATCACGTACTTGAAGCTGCGCTTTATGAAAAAGTTTACATGAGCTGAATTGGTCGCGTTGCCCATTTAGAGCTGCTCTTTGTTATTACTCCACACTCTGTCACACCCGCCGTCAGAAATCAAGGATGGTTTTACGGTGATTTCTACGAACAATTCTCGCATCAAAGTTTGCCAGCGTTTTGCGCTAGTTGTGTATGCAGGGAGCCACTACAACTTATGAACGTGTCAGGAACTGATAAATGATTACACGAAATCATGTTCTGCAGAAATACTAGTCATGCAATTCAGTGATGTCAACGAAACCGATGTTCAGCAACAGTTCCCATTGAAGATGCTAAATGAATACTCCGTACATGTTTCCTTGCTTCTCATAGCCAAACAGAATGCTATGCTATATTTTGTTTCCTTTATAAATATGTAACCTACTAAAATCACTGCGGGTATAAGAATTAAGTTGGTTTTTTGGTGTAAAGTCTTTTTGACACTATTTGTTTATAAATGGTTTTGTATGCCAGTTTTATATTATTTAAGGAATTTTTTTTTTAATTGAACAAAGTGTTTTTGTAACAAGTAAAATTAATTAGTGTTGAAGTCCTTCTGGTATAATAAACAATAAATAATTTTGCACCTACAAAACATGTTAACCAACTGCGGCAGTCTGTTTTCTCGGAGGGGGGGGGGAAGTGCCACCATAAATTGTTCCTTCACATCCAGTGTTGGGTACTAATAATGCTGGTTTCATGGGGAAACATCCTTGGTTAGATGCATGAATAATAATTTTGTAATTCCTTTAGGGAAACGAGTGAGCACACATTTTGTGTTCTTTTTTTCTTTTTTTTTTGAGACAACATTAAATGGTAGTGAATAAAGAGGTGACGACCCCTCGTCTAACCAACAGAACAGCTGCGCCGTGAAGAGAAAACCGCGAGACTAAAAGGATTAGTCCGCTGCAGACAGCGTCCGCATCGGGAGTAACGCAACAGCGCTCGGTGCTGACGTGTAGGCTGCCCTGAATCACCAGGGCAGTGCCGTCTGACACAAAATAATTTTCACACTGTTTAAGTAATGCACTGCTTTGAAAATATACAGCAGGTCTTTATTTTTCATTTAAAGTCCGTAATCGTTCCCAGTATGGTGCGGAAATTTTTATTTTTTTTTTTACTTTACCTGACCGGTCAGAAAGATCTGTCCAGAGTGATTTCACAACTGGGTGTGCATCTCTTTTCATTCCGAAATTCAAAATTTTGATTTACAACAATAATAATTAAAGTACACAGAAACCTTTAAAAGATACAAATATAATACAAGAGAAGTGTTTTTAAACATTTTAAATCCATTGCGACAGGCCGTCTCGACCATTAAGTTATTCAAAATCCAAATTCCTGTGTCTGATAAAACACAGTTAAAAGTGACCTTTCAACACCCCAAATGGCTAGACTGGGTTCCTTATCGTGCAGACATGTGCCTCAAAACCTCAAGGACCTTGCAAACTCTTATTTGCATATTTTGTAATAGCATTCAGAAAGCCTTTATACATACACACGCTCCTGCAGGTGTCTTCTCCAAACATGACACCTTTTGTTTACTCAGAGCTCCGTAACCCACGCTTCCTCAGATTACTTTATTGCAAAATGTTGATCACCAAAGGAAAGAGAATTTGGGATTTGTGGCCAGGGGGTGGGATTAGACATGTAACAATAAGAGATAAAATGGAGCAATTCGCATCCAAATGTTCTTCTGCTCCATCACTCTGGCCTGGGATGTATCTACATGGTCCAATTGTAGGCATGGGTGCCCGTCGAACAGCAGCCACGACTTCATTTATTATAATTTATCAGATACATTATACTGCATCCTCTACAGGTAAGTGAACTCCATGCTCCATAACTGGTACAACAAGCGCCTGAGCTGTGTGGAAGTGTAGTCTACCATAAAGTCACTGAGCTGTATTTGTGGTGCTGCACCTTTGTAAAGACATATTTTCTTGTTTTAACGTCCTAAATATGTAACTCAGAGAACCTAATATGGCTAACCATAAAAACGAATGTTGTTAAATCTGGGGGGGTTAAAATGACGTCATAGTGTTTGTCTGTTAAAACGTGATTATATGGTAAATTATGCTGAAACTATACAAAAAAATAATTCTAACTATAGCCCTATCTATGTATATAGAGTAGGCCAATTTTTAAAACGCTGTCAGTTGGCTAATTTGATGATGATGTTAATTTAAGTACTCCAAGCGTATATTTCGTTGGCAATGTTAGACCGGTTGATCGACATCGTCACACTTTAGTCTTGGACGGTTCCTCAGTGTGTACAGTAGCCCATTCAGAAGGACACATCCCAGTTAAACAGGAACATAGACTGTATGTGTTTACGCTCGTAACACATTCTCAACAAATCCAGCATATGAACATGTAATATGTCATTGTGTGTCTAGGCTCTCCGTACTATACCCACATCAATCAGCTTTTCAGAATAGTACGATGAGTTTGGGTAATGTAATACCTGTGTTCGTGTGGCATCATCCGTTCGGGCATTTGTTTCTCATGTATTAATGAATTAAGCATTTTGTATAATTGTTCTCGTTTGCTTTCGGTAGTTCTGCACAGGCGAACGGACTACGCAGCGCTGTCAGAATACGAACCCATTTTGATCGACGGGCATCCTGTAGAAACGCCTTGCAGAGTTTTTCCCGCTACTGAAAGAACAGCGACATCCTTAGCACGGACTCCAGCTGCTGCTCCAGCTGCTGCTCCGACAGTCACGACACAAAAAGCTCCGGTCTCACCTCGATCGGCGTCCGCCGGCAGCCCAGCCTCTCTGAACCCTGGGGCATCCTCCCCACGACTCGCGCCGTTTCCATACCTTCTTCACTTGGGCAAAAAGAGTGCGCAAATCTTGCTACTTTATTCATGGTTTCCCAATAGTACCTTGAAAACGCGTACTTATCCTGGTAACTTTAAACTACGAAGGGGCTGGAGATTTCCTAGCAGTCAAATCGTCCCCGAACATCCCGCACGATCTCAACACATTCCAGCTCACGCAGCTCGCCGTTTACCTTTTCTCCTGGGCACAATTAAAAGCAGTGAGTCATTATCATCTGAAGACTAAGAGGAGTGAATGATGGCAACAGTGGAAAAATTTATGTCAGAACACTGACCGATTTCTGCCAAGAAGGGTGGGACGCGTGATGACGCAGTGTTGACTTACACAGTAAACACCTGCATTACCCGTAATTATGAACAGCATTAATTTTAGTAACTTCAGTTAACATTACCTAAGCTAATTACTTACACAACAAGCAACAACATGGTACAATATAAATTTTGTGTGTTTGCATATCATCCCTGAAGTGTTATCTATTTAAAGACAGGGACTTTAAATATGTATTTTCCATTTTACATCTACATTAAGGCTTTCCTTGGCTGTGACGGGATATGTTTGGCATTCAGTTACTAAATGGAACCAAGGCATCAACTAAATAATTACACTTTTGACATTTCATGTGAAATTATGTATCGTTTTTTTTTTTTACAATAAATACCATATCTACTTTTTACAGTTACTTAAAAAAGGCATACCATAATTCAATTTCAAAACCTTTATTAAAGATTTATCAAGCAGTTTATTATACATTATTTAATTGTATAGGGGGTATTCAAATATTCAAATTAGACAGATCTACTTTCATATAAAAACACTCCCCATTGGCACTACAGAAAGCTACATAAATGAGAATACAGAAAGAATTTTGTGTGTGTGTGTGTGTGTGTGTGTGTGTTTGGCTTATTTTATAGAAAGTGCTAAATGTATTTATGTACAGAACTATAACATTCAGTATGAAAACAAATCAACAATCATGAAATACAAATATTAAGCAGAATAATGCAAAAGGCAATAGAATAAATTAAGTATACAAAAGCAATGTTTATGAAGTGATATTTCATAGCTGCTGGGTTGTGACACAATACATCATTTACTGGTTGATTATGTATTTTGGATCTTTGTACTCAAGCTGCCAACACACGGAACTGTGTTACAGCAATAAAGATTTCTAACCTGCATTTAGCTGGAGTATACCAATAAAAATTACCACCTGTTACCAATTATGGTGCCCTTCTAAACTAATGATGTGTTTCCAGGTGCCTAAAATAATACGCAAACAAGGAAGTAATTTTTCCATCGAACAATTTCAATACCAATTCAAGTAGAATGTTGGCAATTTCCCCGAACTCAACAAAACATTTTTAGCACAGTTTAAGACTATTCATCCTTCGCAATCGTGTCCAATATTTATCTGCTCGTTGTCATACCCGTCACACAGATTTACTCAAATGGATGCTCTGTGCCAAAATGGTCACATTGATTGACTGGATTAGCATCCGCTGCAGTGATAGAAGGTATACGGTACTTTCTCTTATGCTCCTTTTTATTCATCTTTGACTGCTTTGCTGTAGAATGTAAAGGAACAGTTTGTGTGAATTAACAGCAAAGACAAGGATGAATTTCCTTTAGTGCTCAAGATGTTGTTGTTTTAGGAGACATAAAACGTTTACTTTTACCGTGTTTATTTAAATCAAGGATTTGAAAAACATACCTTTTCAAAGAGAACCAAAACAAGAAGTTTTTAAATATTTTTTCCCATAAGACACCAGTTCATCACAAAGTCGTGATAATTGCAAAAAATGTGCAACTTTAAGTTTTAGCCAATTCTTTTACGCCATAGAAATCAAAATTTTTATTAAAAATTTAGAAAGGACATTTCTGGTACATACAGATTCACTGTTAAAAAGGAAACTGAATAACTGAGTACAGGCATTTCTGTACATGAAAACGACGCTCAGCATGTCTGTGTAAACCACTCTTATTATACCCACCTTCAGGACCTTTGACCTCTGGGAGTGCCGTACTCCTCAGCTCCGGGAGATGGATGTCAGTCCTCTGATTCTCTCCCCTTTTCTTGACTGCGTACCCGGGTTGAAACAGCCGTTCCTGCTTTGAGCTCTTTCCGCTGGCAACCTGTGGGGGGGGGCGGGGGAGCACCGATATTCTCGAGAGGCACGTGACACCGTTTAGAACTGCAGCAAGAACCGAGCATGGATGTGTACGACAACGATGACCCGCTCATCAGTCTGCGCGGGTCATAAATGCAACCGACCAAGTTGTGGTAAATGTTGCAGTGACAATGGCACATGGCAGGCTTAAAGCCAGAGACTGTCTTCCTGTCACTCACACAATTAAGACATTAGACAAAACTTCAGCAACTGTGTAAAATCCACATATCACACATTCATATGCCTCTCATGGGCTACTTAAGGCAAATACTTTTTCTTGAAGGACTGGACATCACACAACCCTAAACAGAACAACTGAAAGGAAGCAGCTGTTTTGCCAGAGTGAGAACAGTTTGGTGCTTTCCTCAGTTATCTTCTCTTCCAGATTTTTCTATGTCACATTTCTTTAACATGTTCTATACCAGCATAAACCGGAAACTAGGCAAGCAAAATGTATAAAATACTTACTTGTCCAGAGGTGTTCCCATTATTAGACATATATTGTTGTGATATTTTAATGAAGGTATTTTTCTGCTTCTTCATTTTGTCAATGGGCCTTCAATAAAAAAAAAAAATCTGTTACCAGCAAAGCACTTTCAAGATTTGCAGTACACTTGATTTCGTGTTAGCGGTTCCCTACCGTACACCAAGAGGCCTTGGACCCGCCCTGGCCCTCATGCCCACGTTCAGACCATTGATGGCGATGACCAGGGGATTGTGGGTAATGGGAGGTATCATTGTGGTAGCGGTGCGCCTTGCCTGCTCCTGGTTGAGTTCCTTCAGAGCCGGAGCTCTGCTGAGCACTGTTATACTTTCTGAGGACTTTTCAAGGTCTTCAAGCTTAGTTTTGTGACTCTGTATCTCCAATGGCTCATGTAGCTCCCTGGAGTCATTGTCCTTCAACACTGGAGCATCCAGTACACTGTGCTTGTCCTTGGTATTTATATCGAAATCCTTAAAAGAGTAGATAGGCACATTTACTAAATTAGCTACAAATCAAAAGCACTACATTTGTAAATGCCATGTTATATAATAGGAACATATAAATCTAAAAGAATGACATTCTACTTCAGCTCACCATGAATGCGACAGCTTTATCGTATGTTGAATAATCTTTGTTCCTCTTTGTCTTGATAGACATTTTAGATAGCAACAGGTTGTCTTTGTTTTCCTTCTCTATCTTCGCATTTAACTCTTCAGAGAACCTTAATGTTACAAACAAAATTTTTTTGCTAAACGACTTCACTAATAAAGAAAATCAGATTAACTGAATCCGGGGATAAAATATTTTAAGCAAAACAACAAACTGCACAGTCCAGGAAAGATACTGAAACATTAAATACACCACAGCACCAAAAACATTAAAGGTGTCCAGAGTTTGCTTAAATAATAAATAATTCTTTGTCAGATTTAACATACACATATTCTGACGGACACGTTTGAACT
>JABJVR010004435.1:0-14707 GCA_025773905.1 Chitala chitala
TGAGTTGCTGCCATGTGATTGGCTAATTAGCAATTTGTGTTACCAAGCAATTGAACAGGTGTACCTAATAAAGTGGCCATGTTAAATTTTCATATGTGTTAAAAACCTTCCAGAGTTACCCATCACTCACTCTACATTTACTTGCAATCAGGCACAACACACTTGATGGTATATCCAATTAGAGATATGTATTATAAACCTGTTATCTATCATGTTAGTTTATGGCATAAGGGTAGCAATTCATTTATTTCATTAATTAATTCATAATTTGTAATGTACCCCCTCGGATGAAACTTCACCTGAGGGACACCAAAGGCCATTGAGAGTTGCTTCAAAACCAGGAGCAAAGGAGGACTATATTGTGTTTTTTACATCATAGTGATACTAACAATCCAACTCTCTATAAGTACCACTACTCTTTGTAACGTTAGCATGCTCAGGAGGGGCTGGGCAGCCAGTCAACCTTAGGCCCTCAGAGATTTCTCTTCTCCACACTGTGGAGTTTTTGGTTCCTCTCCTCTGCTGCTGTCTGACTTCAATTGTATAAATTCTTACACCTTCTTTAACATCAGCAATTTCTTGTATAAAGCGCTTTGAGGGACATTATTGTGAAAAGGGCTATATAAAAATAAACTGAACAGAATTTGTTGGTAAATTAGCATTACAGTTCAACAATTACTGCAATTTAACATTAACAATATACAGTATATCTGTACTGTATATACTTCACTCACCCAAGCAGTGATTTTTTTTCCATAAGTTTTTCTAAATGTAATAAAGTCTTTTTGTCATAAAGCTACAGGCATTTGAACGAACTACCGACATTATTGAGATCCCCACTGTATGTCACAGTCACCGTACTAAATATCTACTGACACACTGAGCTTTCCTGCCCCAAGGTGCCACACCAGCTGCCAATCAATGCCAAAACACACACACCTTGGCATCTCGGTAGGTGGGTAGACACAGCAGGTCTTCACGCTTCCCCAGTTCTGCAATTTTGCGGAAGGCAGTGAAAAAAGATCTCTTGCACAACCTGCTGGAGCGTCCTTGGCCACTTTTAAAGGGGGACCTGGAAAGCAACAGGTTTTTTTATCCATATTTTTACCGCTTGATAAATGGTTTTCAGATATTATCCATCAGTAAATTACGAGAAAATGCTTTCCTTCATTTCTGCAACAAACCAATGCATCATCTTGTTTCCCATCATGTCTTGTACTTTACAGCTTCACATACTTACAAAAAATCTGATTTAAACGAATCCCCTCTGCCACATATAAACGATTAATGAACATTTACCATCTGGTCTTCCATCACTGTTCAAACACTGGTATTTCTGATGGGACAGAGCTTCACTTGAATAATTTGGCATTTTAAGGCCTTATGTACTTATTTTCACAAAAAATAGAAATTAAATCTGGCCCACTCCCTATGCATGTTTTTGCTGGAATAAAATTAAGGTTCTTAAATTTTACGCTATGGGTTATTTAGAATCCTTAATACATGGAAAACAACTGAGAGTAAATACTAATTAATTTTTATACAGTAAGTTATGGAAAGATAGCGGCAAAAAGTTCAAAACTTCTCTGACGAATTTGGTTTCAAAGACAGCAGTGTACACAGGCGTACCCCACATCTAAGACAGCAGTGTACACAGGCGTACCCCACATCTAAGACAGCAGTGTACACAGGCGTACCCCACATCTAAGACAGCAGTGTACACAGGCGTACCCCTCATCAGTCATGCCAGTTCCACTGCGCACTATCTCCACACCAGAGTCTCCCATACACCAGTTCAGGCTGATCTCCTTGCAGCAGTCTGAACACTCCTTAGGCCATGTCTTCACACTGAAGAACATAATTTCACATCGGCTAAAAGGCGGGGTCAACTGGTGTTCCAAGTCCTCAACCTCTCTCTGGCTGATGACCTCTGACACCTTCTGGCAGCTGTAGCTGTAATCTCCTGCGAATTATGCAGCACACATCAACAGTTCACAGCAGCTCTGGGAATTATACGGAAACTAAAATCCTTGTTTTTAACAAAATGTTTTATGTAAAATGAAGGTATTAGAAAATAACTATAAAAATAAGTTTGGAATGGAGATTCTCTCATTATTTTGTCATGGTGAACAGCAGAAAAAAACCATCTCAACAAGAAAATAATAAAGGAAGCTACAGCACTGCTATTAATTTAACATGTGATCAGTCAAAAATGTACCACTTAAGTACAGACACTGGCATATACATTCTTTGCACACCTGCACACGATACGTACACTAACAGCAGGTGAAGTCTAGCCCCAGGTAAAAGGCTGGGTGGCATATAACATTTAAATTTACCAAGGCTAAATGTTTAAAATACACCACATATCAATGTTGAAAAGAATTTCAGCTGCTGAATGCCCATTCTCCAGTCCTCTTGTTCTTGTCCCTTACCAAGAACAACTGAGGTCATGTAAAGGGGCTGAATAAAGTGAGTGAGCAGCGCCCCCTGCAGGCCTATAAAAGCCCAACGGCTCAGCTTGTCGATTTCAGACATGCAGCACACTTGTGCTGCCCAAACACTGGGATGCAGGGAGGCAGCGGGAACCAGATCACCCTTCACATGGCACTGAAGTTTCAGTGGCTGGTACCTGCTGTCTGATGGTTTCCTGAAAAGAAAGAAAAAACATCCTTTTACAGCTCTAGAAAATTATCCATTACAGTTTTATATTATGAACAGAGTAAGTTTTGGAAACTTTGGAAAAACTAGCATTAGAGAGAATTAGGATCATCTTAAAATATATAATTTTTACATTACTTTATGCAGGCACAGCCTTTTATTTCTTTATATTTGTACATTCAAGTCTAATGTAAAAACACTTTCATATGCATTGTGAAGTATGACCAGTGCTGGCCAGGTAATGCACCATTATTGTCATTATTAATATCAGCTTTGTGTGGGATGCCAGGTGACATCATCGCATGATTTAAATGACCTATTTGAAAACAAGACTGAGGTATGGTAAATGGTTCTGGAAGGAGCAACAAGCAACATTTTTGTAACATTTCATAACGGTACATGAAAAAATAAATATGAATTACGTGTGAAACTAATAAGTATCTGGGAGGTAATTTACAAACATTGTTCTTGTGTTCTTCAACTCTCGTGGAAGAATGTACATACGGAGGAAAACACAAATGTTCCTACAAATGATAAAAGTCATATTTATAAAACCTTGTTTAAACCAAGCAGCACATCTTACATTATTAAAACCATTAATGCCAATTTAATTACATTGAGAAGTAGAATACATGTGATGGGAGAAAAATCACAAGGTTTCATGATGCCCCTTTTTTCCATTTCCTCCAAAACATCTGTACGACTGCTCTGCACCATCTGTAAATGTGCAACCTTTTTTAGGATAAGTTTTTCTTAATAAATCTCAAAATATGGTATAAATGTGCACATGAATGTTTCTCATCTTTTTTTTGCATACATAGCCTTTATAAATGAGCTCCCAGGACGTTAAAAACAACTTAAATAACAATGCTACTACAAAATAAATTGCTAGAATTTTCACATTTAAGATCTCCATTAGAAATTTATGGCTGGTATTTTTTGTACAATAAATACATGTTCATAAATATAAACAAATATTTTAAGTAGTAATAATTTCAGTTGACAACTGACAAAATACATTGGTCAGGTATACTGACCACACCTTATACTGGAGTATGTTACTTTGGGTTTTCAGTGGTCAATAAGAGCAGAGTAAGTAAATGTTACTGATTCTGTTTAACATAAACTAGGTTAAATCCACTTTGTATGGTGAACAGAAAAAAAATGCTTAAGGGTAACATGTTTTTGTATGGATTCAACCCAGAAAGTTCTCAAAACATACCTCCCAGATTTAGTCACAGTGCAGGGTAATAGGGTACCAAAGAGTGTACCTTTCCTGAGAGAAGCACAATGCTACCTACATGAGCACAAACATACAAGAAACACCATGAACATGTACACGTGTAATTTCAGAGTGCCGTCAACACTCACAGAAGCACAGACTGAGGTATTCCACTCGGAGTGCGGTTGGTATACAGGTGGAGGAAGATGTCTGGCTTGAGCTGAAGAAGATGGCTGTTATAAGAACTTGTATAAATAGACCTCTTCTTGTAGTTCAGGTCATCACTGAAGAAGAGAAGAAGCTGCTTGAACAGGAACCTGGATCAAAACAAAGACTAACAGTTAGAATGTTCATCAGGACCAGCTTCGTTAAACATAACAGATGTTAGATCACACTGCTCACAAAGTTATGGCCAACATACCATGCCATGCTGGGACTACTGGAAACATTAAACCAAACAGGTAGCCTAAACATTACTACTACTAATATTACAACTAATAAACCAACTATTTGCTCATGCAAGTGTACTCTTCAGTATTGAAATTATTGTACCATACAGGGCTTATAAACCTGCAACAAGACAGGTGCCAGAAACTATTCTGGCAATTAAATGAAATGTACTCATTCGTGGTCACATGTTCCTCCACTAGATTACTAAATTTTTTTATAAATTAACTACCAGACACTGACAATTCACTGTTCACCAGGAACATCAAGGTCCCCAAATACTAAGCTCTTGTTCAAATCTCTCAGGCTAACCAACAGAGAACACACACACAGTCAGAATCTGCACTGTCTAATGCTAATCTTTAACCTTGCTTGCCTAACCTAAAATGCAAGCTGTGTTAGATTTTTATTAAAGCAAAACACACAAAGCAAAATATAAACAACAACAACAAAAAAGTAAAGTGGCCTCCAATGTTCTGAGGCCTTTGCAGGTTCAGTCTTCATGAAGACCACTCCAGCTCTGCCATCTTTCTTCCTGTTATCGATGTGCATCTGGTTTAATTTACATACTGTACAGCAGATACACCAAACCTACATGAAACAGACTAATCAGAGTTTTCTTTTCAATTTATGCTTTTGGGGAAGAACATTTATTTGCCTTTGAAATTTATGAAGGTTCAGGCTTTAAGGGTGAAACCATTATTCCAAAAATCACTATTGTCCTAAGTACTGTAACACTTAAGCTTCATGTGTGCAATACAGAGAAAGGTCTATCCGTGGAGCATTTTAGGTGAATGTTACTGCACACTACACTGCAGCATACCACGCATCACAGGATGTTGTTCAGGACTATACTAAAGTGTAGTCACAAACTCAGTTTGTTTTCTTACCAGTTTGCAATTTGCTTACAAATGAGGGCATATAACACTACAACAAACAATATTTTTTTATTATTTTTTTAAGATTACAGCACATTTGTCCTGGTTTGGCTCACTGAAAAACATGCAGCAAGCCACTGTTATAGCTGTAACTCTCTTCAGTGAATTTTCCTCCCCACTGTCCTATTTTCTTTGTAGATAAGGGTCATGGCCCCATACCCCACTATCTAGCATCCCCACGAAGCACGGTACTCTACCTCCGAAGTGCTCGACATGCAACGACGATGGCATGGCAGTCGTGCATCACACGCCCACTGTAGCTGAGCCAGCCATTGCAACAGGAGCTGCCCGTGCCCAGCGCCACCACCTGGTATCGCTCACAAGGCTGCCCGTCAGGTCCAACCTCCCCTGGGAACACACATTACAGATCCAAGACTGCATTCAGGCAATCTGGGCATTTCAACAAAAGCCAGCCGTATGTTTAAATTTAGGTTCAGTCTGGGTTTATACTATCAGAAACCAAAGTATGAAAAAGATCCCACAGTTGCATTTTATGACATTTTACAACCACAGACTCCTGGTGTATGTTACTAGAATTGGGAACAGTTAAGATTTCATCATATTCAAATTTGATTCTGATTTCTGCTTATTGAATCCAATGTAGTTTTTTATGTTAATCCAACATGTCGATATACATTATGTTAACCCAACAAATGTCTTTTTCAGTGCCTTGCAGTAGTACATGTTCTGATATGTTACATGTACAGCCTCCCTTACAATCTTCCCCACTTGTCGCATTTTGCATCGCCACCATGTTCTTTGACAAAATATGGTGATACTTTGGAGCGTTTGCTGCAGTTCTCTGTTCACAGGTCTATAACAAAACAAACTGGCACTGTTGATATGTGACATAAGCTACTGCACTGTCTCTACACAGGTCCCACTTTACATGTCTGCATCAACAATGTTCATTAGATTCATACAACTGATCAAAAATGCATCTGTAGGAACTGATAAGTAGAACTGCAATTCAAATGTCTCACTGAATTCCTGTTTTTGGAAATTTAGAGCCAGTCATCAATTACCCAACCCTAGACAATACACTGAAATCTGCTTGTAATTATCAAATATAATACATTGGCAAACCTACACAAAAAATGCCTACTCCCTTATTGATGTTGGCATAAATCAAACTTCAACAGGACCAACGTAAGGCTCTCCAAAGAGATGGCAGAACATGGGCACGATGTAAGACACAGCCCACCTCTCTCCAGGACGAAAGCAGCAAGGCAGCTCTTGCAGCTATAGAGCTGAGGGCACTCCTGAAGCAGGCGATCAAAGTGTTCACTGCAAACAGCAGCAGTTCGATGTTTGTGCCAGTCCAAACGAGCTGGTGCAGCACAGAGACGGGCACACGAGGGGAGGGGGGTTAACATGTTTCATTTCTATAGTTTCAGTTTCTTCTGCTAATGTAAAAAATGGGTCATCTCCAAGAACACATAGCTGCAGCTGTACTTTGTAATAGTTTTACTGCTCTAAACATGTACTAAAAAACTCCAGCATGTAAGACACAGATGAAATCTCTGGTAGGGCTCTGAAGCTGATAACAGCACCACCTGAAATTCCACCACCAAACACCATGATCATATGAAGCCTGGCCTGACATTCAAATCTGATCAAATTCTTGATTTCATTTAAATGTACACCTGTCAATGCCTACAAAACTACTAACACATTGAGCATAGCCCCAGACAACCATGTCTCCTGTTGCCACCATGACATTTCAGTAACAGACGTTTTGTTTCTTTTTTCTTGTTTAAGTTTGTTCTGTCTTGCACATGATACTACACCTTCTTACCTTCTACAACGAGCTACCAGACTTTCTCCTTTGATTTAACAAAGATGTGGTTTACAGCGCTTATCTATTCTCCAATATACTTTTTAATGTTAATTTAACATGCCAATATACTTTTTCTTTTTACATGTTAACCCAACAATTTTCTTTTTCAGCGCTTAATGCCTTGCAGTAGTTAATGTTTTAACATGTCAGATGTAGAGCCTCCCTTCCAATTACAATCCCTAAAACTGTATGGCTCACTTTCTACAATGAGCTACCAGATTTTCCCCTTTGATTTAAAGAAGAAATGGTTTCCCCATTTAGTGTTCCTCCACACATCACCATGGTAACTATGGTACCCTGGCCTAGCAAATGTAATATCATTCACGTCCTAATGGCAAGTCTTACTGCCAGATTTCTATGGTGAATTATATCATTTCCAAAAATCAGATTAAATAAATCATGCAAATTATGTATCATTTATTCTGCAGATTTTTTTCCTTATTGTGAAATACTGTCTTAATAATCAAATAAAATAATCTAATCAGGTTCATGCAAACTGTCCAAAAGTACTATTATAATTGCACAGAACGGTTAGAAGTGAGTTTTGTGTCTATCTTAGAATAATTAACCCAAACTACAACCAATCGTTTGAATGCAGTGGGAAAACATTCAACTATTTTTACACTGACATTAAAAGGACAGAAGTGCAAAAAGTCTTTTTGTGTAACATTGAGTTTAGCCAGACTACAGCAAGACTAAGCAGTTCCAACAGAAACAGCAACTTTAAAACATTAATTAGGCGGAATCGTCTGTTCGGTCTGATTTTGATGTACTGCTGTCGTCTTAACTGTGTATACTTGAATTTTAAGATATATTCCGTTTTTCCTACGAATTATTAACAAGCACGTGCAAATGGAACTCTTACGCTCTTTGCAGGGATCAGTCAACGCGCTGCACGCGCAGCTGCGGCCGTGCCGCGTGTACCAGCGCGTGTCTGCATGTCCGCGCCCCGTTTCTTCTCCGTGGCCTTTTGGAGGTGCGTGTATAACCTGATTCACCGGCAGCGAGTCTAACGGGCTTGGATTGTAGGGTGTAGACATCTCAAGGCTGGAGTCATCGGTCGGCTGGTTCTGACCTGAGCTCAGCTCCTGTTTGTAAGGAAATCTCATTCGACTGAGAGTAGCTGCTAATCGTGGGAACCGTTTTTTCTCCCATGCAAGGCTACTGTCCACCATTTTAGCAAATCTGTAATTACAAGTGTACAACGGGAAAAAAAACTGTCAATTCATCGTGATTAATATATTCCATCACATTCTGTATTTTGACTACATAGTTGTATGATTACTTTATCCACATTACCAACTCAATACACGCTAGTCTTAAATTAACACTTTGCCCTCTTCTAAGAGGGGGAAAATGCAGTTACAGGTCCTATATCACAAATATCACGGCCATACCCAAATATCTAAAAACTAACTTTGTGCTCAGCAACAAAAAACTAAAATTTTGTGCACTGACATTACTGTGCATATCACATATCTGCACATTTATAGCCTTACTATTCACATAGTGATGAGGCTGCCGAGTTTCTTACGTGACAGGCCGGCGCGTGTGACGTCATCATGGCCGTCACGGGACCAATCAGAACGTACAGCCCACCGTCCTCTCTTATATACAGAACAGTGCTGACAACTGCATGTCACCCATCTCATCTAAATTATTAATGTACTTTTAATATTTATTAATTAATTTGTTTGTTTATTTATTTATTTTATATTTTCCTGACATATGAAAACATTTAATCTTTCAAAATCACAAAAAATTTGCTTATAATGACTTGTGGTTATTTTGAAAATTACGTTTATATTAACATTTTACAGTACTTTATTAATTTCAAGGACTCTCTGAAGGCCTCCCTAAAATCGTTGGATAGTGGTACGTGCAACTGGGAGGCGCTGGCGCAAGACCGCAGCACGGGATGTGAAGTTTATGAAGCAAAGCGCACAGTTGCTGCAGAGAGAAAGTGTGAGCTACAGAACCGCTGGGTCGATACCAGGAATGCCTACACACACCTGTCCAACATGCAGCAGGACATTTCGAGTCCCAATTGCATTGACAAGTCACCTACGCACATACCACAATTAATCGTGATGATGCCAAGGTCTTCATCGATTACAATGGATGAACACGACAATCAGCAACAGTGACAATTAAAGCTACTAAGTTTGTCTGGCTCTTGCTGTCCTTCTGTATAAAGCACAGAGTATATTGATTATAGCCTTGGCATCCTCAGACTGCATCTACCTGTTAAAAGCAGTATTGTAAGTGTGCACATTTTGTACTGTAACACTTTTTATGTGTTAACCAATGATTCATTATGTACCTTTGTAAAGACAAGTAACTAGTAACTGTCCTTCAGACTTTCCAGTGAAGGGGGCAGTGCACATGAGTGCTCCTGTTTACAGTAAGATGTTTTACCAGCGCACATTTGGTTTACATCAACCACAATCTTGTGACTTTGTGCTCAGCTTTCAGACAATTTGTGGTATTACAAATATACTGGCTAAGGGTAAACACCCTAAGATTGCTGGTATTAATAGAATATTCATTTAACATTCTTGCAGAACACTAAATTATAAATTCTATATAATATCAGATAATGGAACTGATGCCCTGCTTTGTTAAGGTCAGTGTAACTAAAGATGTGCTTAAAGATTTTTTAACTGATAAAAAACCTGTCTATCGTAAGTAGATCTAACCTTTACGATTCCTATATCCGTTGAGCCTTGCCCGACCAATATTATATGTGTAAAATCGATCAGCAACAGGGATCAGAAAAAATACTGAAGTAGGGAGATTATCAAAAATGAAAAAGAGAAGTATTGCTCACAGGCCTGCTTAAAGCTTCAAATTTTTAATGTACAGATACTCAGTACTCACACCAAAAGCCAGAGCTTCTGATACATTAACTTCTGATACAGTTCTCACTTTAAGTGCTACAACAGCCTGTTCTGATGTTCTGTTTATTTTTTGTAGCACCGAATGTTAACAAGGTGTCTTATGAAAAGCATCAATAAAGTGTTTTTGTTTTACAAAGTACTTTAGAAATTGAAATAAAATTATTGAAATGTATGTTCTATTTATGAACATACATTCTGAAAGTCAGTCATCTTCTATACCTCTTTATCCTGTTAAGGGTCGCGGGAAGCCCAGAGCCCATTCCAGGACATATAGGGTGCAGGGCAGCGGACACCCAGGGCGGGGCGCCAAGCCACCACAGGGCACACGTTCTGAACGTATGCTAGGAAATTAAACAGAAGGGATAGGTCCCTCTATAATGCACACAATCTGCCCACTTCTGTCAACATCATCTTCCTGAAAATGGTGGCTACAGAGAACTGAGGAAGGACTTGCAGAAACTGTTTCATGAAGAAATCGTATGCTATACACAATAAGAGTACCAGACAGTGAATTTTTTATTGGAGTTTCTATAAACACTAATACCATAAAAAAACAAACCTTGGTTCAAGCACCAAACACACTCAGTCATGACATGTGCTAGTAAGTCACAACAACTGTTAGTTCACTTGTGAAAAGTGACACCCTTGTCTCCATACTTTGTTGGTTCCTAAGATGGAGGCAATATTTAAGTATCTGGTTTGGCATGCAGTGTATTGCCATACACATTTATGGCACAAACAACATAATATATGTTGACGTTGCATTGGTCTTTTCAGCCCATTACTGTGACACATAAATGTGGCTGCCATGCTGGGAAGACTAGCCTGTAAATAAACACAATTACATAAAGGAGCTGCAGTTTCTCTGGATAAAAAGCACTAAAATGTTTACATTTCTCAAATGATTTTAGTCAGTCCCTTTAACATTTAAGAGTTTATGATCTACATGCAGCAGAATAGCATACATTATTTATTAATAGCTTATAAATACAATAGGTGTAGAATGAGTATATTGTAGCGGCGATCAGAGCTAGTCATTATGAAGACACAGGCGAGTTGGGTAAAGTCACTGCTCTTTTATTAAAGCCCTTAAAAGGACTCAGGCAACAGTACACCAATCACCAGAAAACACACACTTGGGAAACAGGGTGAGGGGTACATTCACGCTCTCAGACACACCCAGGGTGGGGCACAACTATTTTACAATGGTGCCGGGAAGGTGCATAATCGCCCCTTCCTGGCTGCGGTCCATTGATCGTGACACCGGCGTTACAATATATAATAAACAGTATAATACAGTAAATTAAAAAAATTAAGAAAAGTAGTAACACTGGTAGGCTCTCATGTGCCTTCCTTGAGGGTTGTGTTGTCCTGCTTGCCACTGGCTAAAGTGGGAAGGGAAATACTTAACTTGAACAGTTCTAATACACAATGCATTAGTGATCCTTAAACATTCACAAAGAACAACAACAAAAAATCAAAGTATGACATTGACTACCTACCAAACCCTTATAGACTAGTGACACACCTACTCTTTGAAGATGAAACTAAAAGGTAACGCTTAAGCTCCTGGTCTGACATTGCCTGTTAAAGTCTATAATTTTCTATGGTGCTTATCCTGCACTGGGTTATAGTGGAGCCTATCCAAGGGATCTTAGGGCACAGCGTACAGGACAACCCATTGCAAGGCACAATCACACACACTCTCACATACTTATTCAAACACCCTATGGGCTATTTGGGAATGCCAGTCAGCCTACAACTAAACCTATTGTCCAAGCGGCCTGGTGACTCAATGGGTAGCACATCAGGCTGGGATGTGGAAGTCTCCCAATTCAAATCCAGGTGTGTCCTTGAGCAAGACACTCAGCACTAACTCCCTGGGCACTGCATGTGGCCAGCACCCCATTGCTTCCCTCAGAGGATGGGTTAAATGCAAAGAAGCAATTTTCCTCTGGGATTAATAAAGTACAATAAATCTAAAAAAAAAAAAATTATGCCAAGTATGTCTGACACCCATTCTAGCATTTGACAAAATGTCCAGATTACCAGTCCACCTATGCCCCTACTCTGGAGGTGCAAGACAACAGTGCTAACCTTAAAGTGTCCACTGCAGAGCACGGAGGAAACTAACTTTGTTAGGGATACCTCTAAACTATCCACAGTCAGATTTATATTACGTCAGTCACTCAGCTAGAACTAGTAGCTTGTCATTATCGGTTTGGAGAAAAGTCGTGATCTGGTTTGGGCTGTATGCCAGTTTGTACAGCATCAAACTGCACATGACTCCGGCGCCTTTTTTCTGTCCAATCTTAGGAAAGTTATGGAAAGCCGCCAGGTACAATATGGCGTCGATGAATATCGAGCAGTGTAAATCAAGTTTCCACAACCGATCGAGCAGCGACAGCCGTATCTGCTAGCGACAGGAAACACGTATACGCGTATACGTAGTGACGTTAATTGACGGTGGTGAATACGAACACGCTGCTTGTATGATTGGTTTAGAATGACCAGTCAGTGTGTCGGTGTGAAATGCAACGAAGTGATGTTTGAAATTGGAAGTAAATATTACTGAAATTCAGCTGTTTTGTAGTGGTTAAATGTGGGCTAAAATCTCTAACACGTATTAGGAAAATTAAGCAAAATGGACGAATGTCAGTGGGACGCTCTTAAGGATTTTGAAACTTTCGTAGTTAAGGATGTAAGATTTATTTTTTCTTTCGTTCTTAACGTTGTCTTTTTGTAAGTGAATTTAAAAGTATAGCTCCTGTTTTTAGCTTTGATGTTTATGTTATATAACACAGTACTTAAAGTTGTTAATGTTCACTCATGCTCTTTACAGATTTATTTGTGACTGAACGCATTTTGGTTTAATTGCGGAAAAATATAACGTACGTTTTATATCTTGATTATGATAACGATGAGAACTCCATCCTTATGACAAGGATAGTTTGCAGAATTTAGTTTAGGTTATGTTGTTTCACGAAAATGTGTTGCTATACATTAGCAGTGTCTTTTACATCACGTTCTGTGCTTGAGTCATACAGCAACACTGTAGCAGTATATTCGTTTTCTAGGATATGTGTGCAACAGTAAGCAAGTGTAGATCAGTATGAATACTGTAAGGTTAAAGTTTGGCATTATGTACATAAACTGACACAGGGACAGATTTGTAGACGTATAGGGACACCTCAATCAGCATAAATACAGTGAATGTCAAACATTGAATGTCACTGTTGGTACTGTGCTAATTCAGTCTTTCACACCACAACCCCAAATTGAGAAACGGTTTGGTAACTTCAGCAAATAAATGCAGCAATAAGTATCTGTAAACTTTGCAAAGGTTCATTTTTAAATGATTTCTTCCTGTTGTTGTTGTTATTTCAATGTAGATAGTTTCTTTCCCACTGCTACTCGTATATTTCCCTTTATTTTTAACGTGATTGCTGTTTTTCTTGGTTTCATCTGAATATTCTCTGAATCTGGATTTTCACAGATAAGTATGTAGTTCCGATCTTCCAAATCTTCATAATTTTGTAAAGATTTGTTTAAAAGTGTGTTCTCTTTAGGCCCCGCCTACTGTTTATTATGTTCCGGAGTTCATAACCAGGACTGAGGAAGCATACCTTCTACATCAAGTAATTTTATCATTTGTCTTACTGAAACTGTTTGTTACATAAATAGCATGTAATTTATAGAATATTACATGTTTAGTAATAGGAATTTGTCACATACATTATGAATATGCAAAATTTGGCTAATTTGCAGTTGTGTTTTGCTTTTCTTCTGAAGATTTTAGTTGTACTCAGTTTATATAGAAGCTTAGATATTAATGATATATTTAAAGATATTTACTGGTTTTTTGCTTTTATATGACCAAGGTGTACAAAGCTCCAAAACCCAAGTGGACACAGCTGTCAGGCAGACGCCTGCAGAACTGGGGTACGTGTGTGTGCTGTCGCTATGTCCACCACTAGTGCTATTCCTATCGACGGTCCATACGGTTATTACTCCCCGACATCACTACAATGTGTCCTCAAATAAAACATTATGTTAAGTCATTAAAAGCAAGAATATGAAATGTGCTGCAGCTTTTGTATACATTTGAACACATACACTTTAAATTCTCTTGGATTAACGTAAAATGTATGTACATTGGTTTCATACATCAGAGTTATAATTCCTTAACATTAAGTGCACTGAATGTAAACCAGTCATTTTAAGGAAGTGTAGTTTTATGTGGATTCAATGTACTATTTTTTTTTTCATTAACAGACTGTTTTTTCAGTGTATACTTTGCAACAGGTAAATTGAAAGACAGTGCACAAGTACATCTAAGAATCTGTAACTGACAAATTTCGTGTTTAACACTTCTGTGTTTTTAGTTTATGCTTATATATATGTGTGTGTGTGTGTGTGTGTGTGTGTGTGTGTGTGTGTGTGTGTGTATACATACACACAGTCAAGCCCGAAATTATTCATACCCCTGGCCAATTTTGGACATGCCACTTTTTGTTCAAATGTAAATAAAAGATGAGTAATAATTTTTTCCACAATGATGCCTGTTGTACATTGTCTTATCTTTTGGGAGAAGCCTGTGTCATTTCCGGTCAAAAAAAAAAAACTTGCTGGTTGAATAAAAGTAACTAAGTCAGAATTTGCCAGGGGTATGAATAATTTTGGGCTTGACTGTGTATAT
>JABJVR010004436.1:0-14707 GCA_025773905.1 Chitala chitala
TTTTATTAAACTGTTTTTTGCCCCCCCCCCCCCCCCCCACAGAAATGTGTTCTTAAATCAAAACAAGGTTAATTGAAAAGTGCAAAATAACTTTTAGTTTCTGAACATTGGCTTTGTTCTGTGTTTTGTGTGTTTAAATAATATGCTGTACTTGGGATTTAAAATACAAGACTTCTGTTTGACTTTAAATCCTCAATTTAAAAAAAATGTATTTGAGTCAGTGCCAATATTTTGAAGTGTTAAATGTCTTCAGTGTCCTACTGAAGTTGGGATGAGAATTTCAAAATTTAGATATAAGCTCTTAGACCGGCCTTCTGTGTGTCTTTTTTCTGAAAGTTTGTCTGCTGTAATTTCTTACGTACAGATAACTTGTACATTTGTCATAATAAAAGGGTGTAAAACCGTCGTAGTGCTAAACGTGTGTTTTTACAAAAGCCACATGTTTGTACTTGCCATGTTGAGCCCATCTCTTGTCATGAGATCTAGGTTTAAGACAAATTTTCATATTAAGTTTTATAGAGCTGTAAAGGATGTGACTACTGTGAAATTGCTTGCATTCCTGAAAGTAGTGGATATTTCCCTTAGTTATGTGATGTTGTCCAGATGTTTGTCTGACTGACATCGAGTAAAATAATGATCTCGTACCTACAAGTACTACTGTAGCAATTTAGATAACGTTTGCTTGTCCCCAGCAAACAGGGAACATTCCCAGTATGTTCCAAGACTGTCAATTTATAAAACTTTTGCGTGCTTTTTAAGATGTATAGTACAGCGGCATATTACTGCCACCATACAAAAAAATATATATGACCAGTTTGTGTGTTAACACAAAACGTTTCTCGTTATAACACAACTTTTTGCGTTTTAACACAAAAGCAGCTCTGATGTTATCTGGTTAAAGATCAAGGTCTGACTAATCTTCTAATTGTTATTTATTTTCTTAATAAATGGAATATTTATAGAAATATGATCACATTTGTATACTGTGTGATAAGGAACCACTTTAGCCAATTTGGACCCTATAATACCTGTAGAAAAGTTTGTTTTGTGTTGGTTATGCGTGATCAGGGAACATGCATGACACCGTGTCTGTGTGACAGACAGTGGTAGCTGTGTGATGATGCCCATGGAACATGCATGACACCGTGTCTGTGTGACAGACAGTGGTAGCTGTGTGATGCATGCCTGTAGATGCTGCTGAAACACAGAATGTTACAGAACAATGGCAACAGTGGCAGTCTCAGTCCAGCTGACTCTGGGCAAAATGGGCAAAAGTCCCAGTGCCCAGATTTGCTAAGCTAATACAGACATACATTTAGTAGACACTTTCATCCAAAACAACTTACATTTCACATACGTGTTATAATAATCTAGCACTGAGTGTCTTGCTCAAGGACACACCCAGTGGCTGGGCTGGGATTTGAACCAGGAGAGTTCGGCCTCCCAGCTTGATAGGTGACTCGACAAAAGTATTGGGGGGGTGATACTTGTGCACCCTTCAGATTTCTCTTTGTTTGCTTTATTGTTTGTGTCACAATAAAAAATATTTTGCACCTTCAAAGTCGTAACCTTGTGTAAATCAAATGGTACAAACCCCCAAAAATCCGTTTTAACTCCAGGTTGTAATGCAAAAAATCAGGACAATTCAGATTTGGATGAGACACAGAAAAATTCTATTATTATGCTTTTATACAGATCACAGGATGTTTTATTCCACTTGTTTAATCTGTGTGTCCCATTTGTACAATGGGCAAAGGCGCCCTGTATCTCTGGCATCTCTTGGAATATAGTCTGTAACCAGTAACCTGCTAACGTCACAGAGCTGCTTTTGTGTAAAAACGTAAAAGTTTTACGTTAGAACACAAAACTATCACGTAAAAACGCAAAAAGGTTTGTGTTATAACGAGAAACGTTTTGTGTTAAAACACAAAACTGATCATATATTTTTTTTGTATGGTGGCAGTAATACGCCGCTGTAATGTAGCATCCATACGGGTTACATGTGGAAAACTGAGATGCCAAGTGAATTTTCTGAAGAGAGACAAAATTCTATACGTATTAACGTGTTTAAATTGATATTAAAATTACAAAATAGTTGGTTTAAGGAATTGTTGACACGTGATTGTACATATAATATGGGTCTGTAAAAACAAACTTACTCTGTATACGGTCCTTTAAACAGCTTCCTGAACAGTTGTTGGAGCACATGCTGTCCCAAACCGTGGTCCGCTGGCCGGTACCGGCCCTGGGCTGACCCGAACCGCACACATAACTGGCCGGTAACGTCCTGTAGGCATTGGGTGTATAAACTGTGCAATACATTTCTCTTTATTTAATTTTATTTTTATAAAAATGCGAATTTACAGTTACTGTTAGTTAAATTCCCTGATAATGTTTTACCCAGTTTGTGACATGCATGTGTACTATTATTCGTTGTAAGTCGCTTTGGATACAGGCGTCTGCTAAATGAATAAAATGTAAAAAATGTAAATTTTAAATTGCACATGACGTCAAAAATAATTTCATGTTCAAAAGTATTTTTATTAAATAAAAATATTACCGACCAAAGGAAAACTGGAAAAAAATCAGTACCACGAATCAGTTTTACTGTGTTTTACTATATTATAGGGTAACTTCAGAGGTGAGCTTTAATCTGCAGCCGGGTGAGTCGCACCATTAGAAGTAAATGACCCTCCTGAAAACTGAAGAAAATGTTCATTCTAAAATATGACAAGTAGTTAAAATAAGTATTAGTCACGGTGGGCTGCTGTGCCAGACCCTCTGTGTGCAGAGAAGCCAGTAAATGAGGTTATAAAACCTTCGGAGTTACCCCAATACCATGGGCGAGTTAAGATCTCATTTGTGCTTTGTTGTCCTGTTCTGATACTGTAATGGAGCGGTTGAGCAGGCGGATTTCGATCCTGGGTCGCCCCGCACCAGACAGGGGGATTCAGGCGCTAATCGGCCCCTTATCCTCTGCCCCTGCGGGTGACGTCACCGTCACGGCAGCCGACCCGCCGCCACGCTGCTGTACTTCGTGCTGGTTGTGTTCTTTATATCAACATGTAAAACTGCAAGCAAGCAATCTGTCAACGAGCAACAAGTCAGGTGAAAAGGCTGCCTTTACACTTTAACATCACTTATATTGAGTTACATTACAGTTGGGTTAGAACTAACTGTATCAGTCCCGGAACATTCCGCGTTCAAAGCACGTGACGTGTACTTCTATTATAGTTTGAAAGGATAGTGACAATTTTATATAAGTACAAACAAATCTAGTATGTAAACTTTCCTGTTGTGGTTATGTTGGCGCAGGGGACCTTCTCATTTTACGCAGTTACGACAGAGGTGCACTTTCAGCCCTGCGGACGGCGCGTGACGTGGGAGGTGACGTCATCGTTTTAAGCATTGCGTCAGCAGCTTGCCCCTCTATATGACAAATGGGTCTTTAATGAAACAGTTCTCTTTAAGTACAGAAAGTTGTTTATTACTTTTTGTGTTCTGCGCCTGATTTGACAAATGTTTTTCTGATTTAGAAGAAAGAAGCGAAATCTTCACTTTGTTTTGTACTGACTCGACCACTTATAAGATAAGATTCACAAAAATGGTTTTACTGACAAGCATCTCGCCTCCAAGCGAAGGCGTCCGACATGAAGAGCGTGAAACGGCAGCCTTTTTAGACGGAGAAGGACTTGGATCTGGGACGCTTTACGTAGCAGAAACGTAAGATACGCAATAAAAAGCTTGTGTTATTCTCTTTGCTGTACTTCTGTGTCTTTCCCCTTTATGGTAGTGAATAATAATTCGCCTTTGCCTATCCCGAATCTCAGTTCCACAAACTACTATCTCTACGGGATATAAGCGGATAAAAGGTTTTAATAAAAGTTAATAATCCCGCGGACATTGTTTTTAATATATATTAACACGTTGCTCAGATTTGACCGATGCTTACTGTGCATTAATACTGGCAGTCGTTAGCGTTGTTGTGTTATTCTTGTTTCTCTCCGTGCGTGCGTGCGTGTGTGTGTGTGTGTGTGTGTGTGTGTGAGATCAGCTGTGTGTCGTGGTCCGACGGCTCTGGACGTGGCTTTTCTTTGGAGTATCCCTCCATCAGCTTGCACGCGCTGTCTCGCGACTTGAACACACACGCTCATGAGCATCTTTACCTCATGGTGCATTCCAAGTTTAAAGGTAAGACACCTACTTCCACGGGGAAAGTTAGAAGACAAAGAAGTAAATCTGGCCCGTGGCTATGTTCCTACAATTAAGGTTATGCTTATATGATGATAATATTTGTGGAAGCTCCAGATATTTAAACAGATGTATGTGATAGATGTCCTTTATTCATGGCAGTTAACAGTCAACCCACACTGTACAGAGATATTTCTTGGCACTGCAAACATTTTCCCATCTTCAAGTATCAAAAAGACGGCTGTGTCCTGGAGTGCCTACAGGAGGTGCCAGTCTAGTTCAGACTGCCCTGCATGTGGCCGTTTCCCCAGAGAGAGTTGGATTGTCTGAAATGGGCCTCTTTTCCAAAAATCGTCAGACAAAGACATTTAAAGTGGAGCCCTGACTTTGGAGTTAATGTGCCAGGCCTTTAAGAAAGAAATGTTGTGTAACTAATAGTATTTTTGTGCTGTTAGCATTTATGCAATGTGGCAGTTCTTTTGTGTGTGTGTGTGTGTTCTCACACCTGTTTAAAAGTGAGACAAGGGAAACTTAAAAAAGGCATTGTATTACTTTATTATGTACCTATAAAAGTATAGTTACTATTTTATAGTTTAATAACATGTTAAGTACTGTTTTGAATAGAAAAACACAGTTTTTTGACAAGGCCTGAAATAAATGTTAGGGTAACACTCTGTACCTTTTCAGTACCAATTACTCACACTTTACTCACCATTTATGCATAGCTTGGCTTCATGCCAACTTCAGCAGCGTTTCCAGGGAAACTGCTGATGTATCTTGGTTGCTCTTGTCAAAACAACATTGTGACGCCCAAGAAGTTCTCACACCCCTGTCCAGTTTGGAATCGGCAGAATTAATACTACTTGCACTTTTTCAGAAGGAAAAGCATTTTATGTGGAGTTTTACAAATTTATTTTGCTTACAGATTACAATAAAAAACACCATGCAGCTGAGGAGGAGGAGGAGGATGATGATGACGACGACGATGATGACAGCCATTCATCTAACCCATTCACAGAAATCCGTTTTGTTCCAAATGATAAAACATCATGTGAGTACAGAGGAGCCGTGGTCCTGGGGAGGCTGAAGGCATGTTGTGGCCCTCACACACGCTCATGCTCACACACATTCACCAGCTGTTCTCATTGATTAGTCTTATAATTTTCGTGAATCAGCTACCTAGAGTGCTACTTTTCTCAGGGTTTTTCAGCACAGCACTCCTGCTGTTCTCCTGTCACGTGACGTCTGTCTGTGCTCTTTTCAGTGGAGATCATGTTCTCCACCTTGTGTGAATGTCAAGCTCTTCACTCAGACTTTGAGGATTCAGACTCGGACTTTGAAGGGGACGAGTATGATGTGGAGGAAGCAGGTGAGCCGTTTGTGCAGTTTGACAAAGTGCTGTCCATCACCACAATGTCTTCTCTGGAGATGGTCACCTTCAGGATTCTGAACTCACTGCAAGTACAGTTAGCAAAGAATCAGCCAGTGACGTAACTCAACTCGGCATTGTTCACTTTACAGACTTCTCCTGGCATTAACCAGCTAGGGATGGAACCTGTTTCGTTTAAGTGGTTTTGAGAAGTTTGCATTTCTGAAATTAGCTGTTTTAGGAATATTTTTCCATTGGTTTCAATGACAAACCTACATTTTTCACAAGTCTGTACTGTGATCTTGTCACCGGTGGACTACTTGTATGCTATGGGTGTGATGCTTTCCCTTGCAGAGCAAGGTCAGTCACTCTGCAGCTCTGAGGAAGGCACATGCAGCCTAACAACAGTGGGGTGTCGCAGTATGCTGGAGTCCACAGAACAAGAACAGCACAAGTCTGTAGCAGAGAAGATCCATGTGGCAGGAGACAGGACCAACAGCTCCCCTACAGGACTAGAGGGTAAAATTATGGGCACATTTCACATTTGCTAGAGGTGATGTTGTGACTTCACAGGCAGTGTGTAGAAACAAGATTGTTCCACTCACCCTGTCTGTGTCCACTCTGATGTGGGTTTAGTCCTGTGTAGCCCTGTTTTCGGGCCCAGATAAAGGACATTTTTTCGCAGGCAGGTTTAATTGAGGTGAGGACTTGTGCAAACAGATTTCCGTAACAGTTCTGTATTTTGGCCTGTGGTTTGCACAAGCTTTTGCTCCAGGGCATCACTATGGCAGATAGACATTAGGGCTGTTCGAAGATAGTTCAAAATAATCGTAATTATTTTTGTCAGTATTGAGATCACAATAATTTAACATGATTACCCATTAACTTTGGAAACATCATCAGTGAATTTTCTTGAACTTTAAACATAATTCAACTAAAAACAGAAAAAAATTAATTTGCAAATTCTGTGGAATTTGCTAATTTCCGCCAGTCGTTCCAGGCAAACGATGACAGAACAACAGAATGATTCCTTTCTGTAATTTTGTCTGATTTCCCCCTCAGTGACATAAAGGTCTTCATGCCTAAGGTGTTTGCGGCACACGCATGTGTTGCTGATCCTGCCTCTCCAAGTATGAAAAGAAAAAAAGTGTGGCAAAATAGGCTTCCTCTTATAATTGCAATCATCTCCTATATCCATCTCCTTTGCACTGTAGTAACTTTGAGGAAACTCATCGAAACTGAACGTCAGCATTTCCTTTCTGCTGCATGGCTATTGTGCATTTGTTTGGGGACATGAAAAGGGTCCCTATGTTTTGCTAGTGAGCGAATCACCTTGTGTAGAATGTTGGGCTGAAGTAAACATGCCACATTCTGGCTGAGAGTGAGTTTGGCCTTTTAGTGGGCATTGCTGCAAAGCTAATTGGTATGCTGCATCATTGCGAAACGGAATGTGATGCAATTATCTTAATTATCTTGTTTTCATAATTATTGGAAGGCAAAATCATAATTGGAAATAAAAATTGATTAATCACACAGCCCTAATTGATATTTATGAGATCATTTAACTTGGAATAGCATGTAAAATCGGTATAGTGGAAATAGAAGCTTTATGGTTAAAGTGCTCATGTGATAAACATGTTCTGATCTGAGGAGGTTAACTGGATGAATTGCTGTGTAAGTGAATTGGGCCGTGGAGTCCAGTAGGGCTGGAGAGGTTACACTGGTGAGTGTGAGGACTGGAAGAAATTCCTGTTTAAATGGGTAAAGGGTCATATTTACTGGTGTTTAGGAATGTTAGTTCCTCCTCTTCTGTTGTAAGCTTGGCTTGACAAAGGACAAAAAATCTCTCATTAAGTAGATGGTCGGATGGTGATTAAGTGGCAGTGAAGCAGGCACTTTTGTACTGAGGAAGAGCAGAGGATTCTGGAACTGATCCTCTCCCATTGTGTGGACAGAAAAGATGAAGTGGTTTTAGAACAGCTCCTCTGAGTAACCTGTGCGTTTTCCCTACTGACTCAGTACTTCTGCACCACAGGCTCACAGGGCAGTGGGGGTCACTGCTGACTTTGAGGTCTTCGGCAGGATTGAAGCTCTCTTAAAAAAAAAAAAAAAGTCTAGATGAACCAATGAGTCCAAGCTGTGTTCTGGCGCTCAGGAAGTAAACGCCCTTAATCTTCATGCCATGAACGTTGATGGTCCTGATGGGATTTGCTTGTCCATGCTCTGCTTTTCTGACCACAGTCCTCTGTGTGTTCACCCACTGCCACAGTAATAGTACACAGTTATACGTGGCACACTGGAATATCTTGTTTTTAAACACTGCTATAGAAGGAAGGTCTTTGCATGTTTTGTCTGATCTTTATCCTCTCCCTCTTCTCTGCTCATGTTTGTAGATGAGGTTGAGTCAAAGTCCAACAATCCCCTGGATACAGGACAGTTTCATCTTGATGTTGATCACTGATAAAAATCTTCTTTTCTACAGAGGAAGATATGGGGTAATATCCCTGTTTAGAGTAGTGTGTGTGTGTGTGTGTGTGTGTGTGTGTGTGTGCATGCGCGTATGGAACACCGCTAGCCAAACGACATGACATGCTTCATATGCTAGACACTGGCTAAAATACCACCCCAAGTACCATGGTACTGCCACACAGATGATGTCTTCACTTGTGTCCCTTATCCTGCCAGGGGTGTTGTGTTGTCTTGGCTTCTACAGAACTGAAGTCCAGTGCGCCGTGACTGTAGCGTGGGACAGAGAGGGATGTAAGAGCCTTCAGGATGACTGACATTTTAAGAAATGAGTACTAATCTGTGTGTAGCCCTGAGAACACTTTCAGTATTTACTGATGCATCATTTCTTTTCCCCATGTCACATTATTAATGGAGAAACATGGTTACTTTTACATAAGAACTATTAGAAGGGGTGACTGAACTCACCATTATGAAATAAAATTAACAGATTTTTTTTTTTTCTTTTGTAAAAAAAAAAAACAAAAACAATGCTTGATAGCTAACCATTAATGACTGGAAATATGAAAATCATAGGGGTTAAATGCAGTCCCTCTGCTCCCCAGACAATAGGTAACAAGTCACCTTACCTAAGGGCTGAAAAGGGGGGACAAACAGAAATCTAATGATGACAACTTACATCTAACACAAACTGAACTACGCAGCACATTCATGGTGTTTTAATGACTTTAACTCAAGTGTGTGTAAACTTCCAACTTCAACTGTGTTACTGTTGTGTTTACACTGTATGTTGTCACAATGCTGAAAAATCAGATATAAATACACTAAACCAGTATTTTCTTTGGGTATTTCTGTTGCAAGTCAATATTACCTGGAAAAATAAATAAATAAATAGGTATTCTCAGTTGTGTATAATTCTGAGACTGAATAAGTTCAATCATTCAACAAAAGAGAAAGTCCTGTGTGAGGTTTAAAGAAATTTCCCTCTCAGTTGTACCGTCCGCTGTCGTCCACATGGGGAAGCAGACATTACGTGGCTTAATTTTTTTTTTTTTTTTTATCATCTGTGAATGACAGAAGGATAAATTTTGCCTAGGTTTTTTCCATCAGTAGAAAAAAACCAGGATTCAATGGTTAATGTACATGTCTCACTAAGATACACAAGAAATGTATTAAAAATATGCAATTTTCTCAAATCACTTTGGATTAAACATTATGTCAAGCAAACGTATTGAAGAACTGTCAGTTTTATTTACAGTTACAACACTGGGACTTTTCTTTGCGAAAACATGTTTTCTCCAACATAGTAATACAGTGATATCATTGTTTTATTCTAACAACTTATATTTTCACTTTACCCCTTTGCAAGTCTTGATGACTTTGCAGTGTGAGTAGAGCTCTAATCCTGTACCTCCTGACACCTCCCGTATGCAGCCCAAACAGTTGTGCTACAAATGGTCTATGATACTATTTTGTAATGAGATTTGTTACTAATTACTCTTAGCTTCAGTTTTCACGCGACTGATTTGTCGCATTTGGATTAATCCATTCTATGGGGGGGGGGGGTGCATTGTTACTAGTACATTATTAGTTCATGAGTAGTTTGTTTATATGTTTTAATTATTAAGAGCTGAATTTATTTTTTTAATTTAATTATATTTAATCATTTTTATATATTAACACATATTTAGTGACGTTGAGGATCACATGCTAAAGCACATGCTAAATGGTAAATAACATTGCAAACAGTGAATATTGTTTTATTTAGATCTTTTGTAGGATTTTTGCACATATGTTTTGGAAAAAAATGGAAAAGACTGCATTTTCATTTCCCTTTTATTTCTGCATGAAATACCTCCCATATAATGGGATGAAACGTCACACGCTCGTCATCCTCTCCTAGCTTCAGTCGTAAAAGGGTGGAATAGTTAATCTGTACGGCAAATTTAACTTAAACGTTTCAGTGCTGGGCGACTATAGAAAGCGACGTTATTTCTAAATAGATTTTTAAATACCACTTTCTTCGTTTAGCGAATATTTGCAAATACGAGGGCAATATAGAAAAAAAAAAAACAATTTCCCGACTAATGCGTTCATTTACCAACACTTTGCCTTTTAAGTAGGAAGATCTTTGAAGTTTTATGTAGACAGCACAATAATTTGTTAAAATGTCAGCTATATAAAGGATAAATTATAAAACAAATAGGGTATGAAGGCTGAAGTAAAGCCATAAGCACAGTCGTGGCTACCGTGATTTTCATTTAGCGACCATTTGGTTTAACGAAAACTCGTTGGAACAGAACTCGGTCCCGAAACGAAGACAGGATGTGTATTAAAATGCGAACAGACCAGACAGCCAGGCTTTGGTCATGTTAACCTACGTTTAAAGTGCACGAAGACACTGACAGACTACTGCAGACTTCAGGAGATTCCTGCAGGTACTGCGTGTGGAGTCAGAGCTCGACATCAGCATTTCCAGCAAGGTCCAGAAACACGTGGAAAAAAAAGTTTCAAATGAATTTCGGAGTCAGACTCCGAAGTTGATGCATATTTTATATTACATATTTTAAGTGCTGCCTGTGTTACATCACGATTTCGCACGTTTCACTCAATGTGGCCAGCAGGCGTCGCTTTGGCTTTGCATCACCGCAGGACGCTGTAGTGCGCATCATACTACATTCATACTGCATCCATACTACATTCATACTGCATCCATACTGCATTCATACTGCATCCATACTACATTCATACTAGTTATACGCTGCTGACGGCACTTTAAATAAACCACAGCGAACGACGTGTTTGAGAAAATGCGCACAGAACTCGAATTTGTCTTAGTATAAGGGCGCAATCTTCTGCCTACCGTGAATTTCAATTCTGCTGAATAATGCATAAATCTGATGTTACCTAATGAAACAACAAAAACCATGCGCGTATACATTGAATTCTCGTTACCAAAACGATCATAGATACAATTGTTACACTGTAACTTTGTTGCATTCATGCATAAAGCAGTCATCAAAGTCATATAACATTTAACTGGTTTGTTCGTTTTAATGACAGCGCTTAATGTCAGTAATTGAGGAGCACTCAGTGCGTCGCTGGTTATTAGATTTTGCTGACAGAAAGCAAAGATGTATGCCAGAGAGATCACGTCACCTTCTGTCTGCCAGGTCTTATCCCTGAATAGAGTGCCTGCCTCACTGCAGATCCGCCTTCCCGGCGTATTGGCAGCATCCGTAGTGGGCGGGTGTTGCCATGTAGCGGTTCCTCGGGAACCCGACGATTCTTAGGGGTGTGCTGTTGGGAAGTTGTTTATGCTGGAGGAAGGAGCAGTGAACAGGTAGAGTGGATGAGCAATCTTCAGAAAAGGGTGAAGAAGGGATCGCGCTGAAGTTTTGCACATAAAGGCAACTACAGGTAATGTGTACCGTAAGTGCTCGCGTTAGTACGTTGTTTTTGCACAATGAAGACCACGTTGTGCACAGTGTAGCCGTGAGAGCTGGAGCGCTCCCGGAGAGGCTTATGTGAGCGCGGCGAGGCGAGTGATGGGCGAGCGAGTGCGCGCGCGCGCGTGCGTGCGTGTTCCTGTAACCGAGCGATGTTTTCCGTGATCGAGACCGCGACCCTTTAACGTGACTGACAGTGTCTTTAATTAACGGTGCTGTCAATTGGAATTTATTGCAGCAACACTAATAAGCACAAGTCCACTGTACTTTCTCTCATACTTGACACATAATTTAAATCGCTGCATGTATATCATTGGGTAATATACTTATATAATATACTTCCTATACGTTATTTCGTCAGTCAGTGCGAACTCCAGTTAACGAGCGCAAACCCGTGTCACTCGCAGAGAGTGTGAAGTAAGAGTTAACGATTTATTTTAATATTTAATGCTTCATGTTCATTCGTGGTGTCTATTTAAAATCAATGCTGTATTTTCCACCCTGTTTCTAAAATGCAGGCAAGTTTTCCCCTCTACATCGGTTACGAACGGTTAGTTAAAACACTTTTCCAGAACAGTAATTGGTTCGGTAACAAAGTAACAGCCTAATTAAACAAGCCATGATATTAAACGAATTCATTAAAATTTCACCATCACTGTAGTTTGTCACTATAAATCAGCGTTAAGGTCATTTTCACTATTTTTTCCATATTTTTTCTCTTTATTTAGCAAATTAGGTTAATTTCAATATAGTGAATATTATTATATTATTAATTTTATTCGAGGTGCAGAAGTTGTTATAAGTTGTAAAAACGTTATAGGTTTCATCGATGCAAAAGGTAATAAGTTGTGTTTATGGACAGTGAGCGGTTTTTAGGTAAGTACCCGTTCAGCTCCACTACAGCCTTTCCATCTGCGTGTCACTACAGCCTTTCCATCTTGTGTGTTATGGACAGTGACCTCTCAGCAAACGCAGCATTCTCAGAACATTCACTAACGTTCTGGACGTGCTTGGAACATTAGTGAACATTCAGGGAACGTTGCCTGTTTCCTGGCCTGTGACCCCAGAAGGTATAATGTGCAGTGCGCCATGGAGGTTTGATAATGTCCGGTTTAGAGTGGCCATGTTTTTATGGTATGGAAGCAGCCAGAGAAACTCGAGTCTAAGGTTTCCTCAGGCACATAACGTGAGGAAGGTGCTGCCGGTCAGAGCACTATGATCAGGCATCTTGTAGCCGTGGTATCCTCCACACCCTGACCTCGAGCTCTGAGGTGTGTTAAATCCCCATAATTTACTCTACAGGGACCAACAGTCCCAGAACTAACAAGAACCATGTTTCCAAAAGATAACGTTTTGAATTAGAAGCCTGACATCCTCAGATATGAAGAAACAAAGTGTGGCATAGACCTCAAGCGTGTCACACACACCCTGACAACACACCTGAGAGGAATATTCACAATAGCTGCTCTAACAGGACAAAACTGTTTTCAATACATCAGAAATTTGGTCAATGACTCAGCAAAACATAAGCAGTAGTGAGAAGTGATGAACTGCGTCTCTGAACTTGAGTTCAGAGGGTGATTATTGTGTAACGGTGAAATGTAACTCTGATTTGAGTGAGCGCAAATCTCTCTGTCATTCTCTTGCTGCCTTTGAAGTTGGATGGCTCAGGAGGGACAGCCTATTCTTGTGTGAGGCAGCATGCCCCCGCCCCTACACACACACACACACACACACACACACACACACACACACACACACACAACCAAGCCACCCTTCTATGCTTACTGTATCTCTTTTAGCCCGGAAGGTTTGCTAACAGCAGGTGAACATTGTCCTGAACTAGAAGGCCTTCTCTTGGATCTATTTAAATGCAAATTGGCTCACATCCCTACTACCATCTGCCACTCGCAGTAGGGCCAGGATGTCACCACGCCCCCCAACCAACACACCCAGCCCAGTGCCTGGGACACTTCTAGTGACGTTTAGAAAGTTGCTGTAATTGGTAACTAATGACAATGTTCAATCTGCCTAAAGCCTGCGTGTGTGTGAGCGTGTGTGTGTGTGTATGTGTACATAGCACAGTCACCTAACAGGGTATCCCTCAGTCTGATGCCCACCCTGCCCCCTTCCGGCCTGGCAGTGCCTGCTGAGGGCCCTTCTGGAGTTGTTTTTGTAGTTTTTGTCTGTCTGTTTCCATGCCGATTTTGGTGTGGGCGGCATATCACCATGTGCACTTTGGGATGAGAGCAGATGGACAGGAGGGTCAGCTGCCCTGTCCCTTTGGTAAAACGTCTGAAATAAATCAATAACATGTTTCCAGTCCTCTCAAGGTTTGTGTGTGTGTGTGTGTGTGTGTGTGTGTGTGTGTGTGTGCAGATGCTGTACAGAATATCAGTGTTGTCTGGGAAAGTATGACCCTTTCTGTGGTTAAACTGTACTTGAAGTTGTAGCATTGGATAACCACAGAGTTCTTGCTCCTTACACGTTCTTCTTGTTGTTATTTCAACCAGTAGGTAACATAGTGTTGTCTGCTTCTAGCTTTCTGAATGTCAACATCAAGAAAAGATAAAACAAGGAAGGGTTCATACCTGTAATGAGGTGAAAATGCATTTTGACACCCCCCACCATTCAGCAGTTTTGTCAATACAGTTTGGTGTAAACATCTTAGATTTATTTCTTGACCTTATATAGAGTTTAATCTGAAAATGTTTCCCCCATTTATAAAGTCCGTAAAGGTCAAGCACTGGAATACTGTCGTGTTGGACAGGAGACAAAAGGCAGACAGAAGGTCAAGCACTGGAATACTGTCATGTTGGACAGTAGACACAAGGCAGATAGAAGGTCAAGCACTGGAATACTGTCACGTTGGACAGGAGACACAAGGCAGATATAAGGATTTTATTTTGATATGTCAGTCATGTTAAATCCAAACAGCATTAAAGAAATTGAAATTGCTTGTATATACTATAATACTATACTACAACTACAGTATAGTACACTACACTACGCTACACTACAGTACACTACACTACAGTACACTACAGAACACTTCACTACACTATGCTACACTACAGTACACTACACTATGCTACACTACAGTGCACTACACTACAGTACACTACACTATGCTACACTACAGTACACTACACTACAGTACACTACACTACGCTACACTACAGTACACTACACTACAGTACACTACAGAACACTTCACTACACTATGCTACAC
>JABJVR010004437.1:0-14704 GCA_025773905.1 Chitala chitala
AAACAGCCAATGACAGAGAATGCTTAAACAGGAGCAGTGACTTGTGATCATTAACAAGAAATGTTAAAAAATATGAAACTATGTCTGTAAGTCTTTCTCATGCTTTTAAAATTCTGTTTTAAAATTAATTAAGCTTGTGTGCACTTCTGGATTGACACGGTAATTATACAAAAAAGTCAATATTTATCTGAAATTATCAATTAACAGCAGAGTTTGGTTGAAACAAAAACCTGCACCCACTGCGGCCCCCAAGGACCATACTTTAACACCCCTGACCTACATGCTGGATTCCTTCAAATACTGTGTCCAAGTGTACCTAGAAGAATTGGAATTGATGCTGTTTTGCAGGCAAAGGGTAGTCACACCAAATATTGATTTGGATTTCTCTTTTGTTCATTTACTTTCCATTTTATTAACTGATAAAAATAAACTACTAACACTTCTATTTTTGAGAGCATTCTTACATTACACCATTTTTGTCACACCTGCCTAAAACCTCTGCACAGTACTGTACATAAACATAGGCTTTGTTCACACTTTCAGTCACATGCCCATTTTCTGCTTTGCGCGCACACACACACACATACACACAAAAAATCAGACATAGAGTCTGATTTTAATTTGCACACGTTGTGGGTACATTTTCTCTTTTAAATGAAAGCACATAAGTGAAGTTAAAGGCTATTACATCACTGCTTCCTGCACTGTTATGAGAGACCTATGGATACACCTGTAACACCCACAAAACTTTCTAATATTACCTAAGTGTCTTTCTATCGACCTGGAATTTTTTGATGTGGAAGAACGACCCACTCTGTCTACTGGTTACTGACATCTGGTACCTTACCCTTGATCTTCAAAGAAGCCCGTGCCTCCCCGCTGCTGAAAACATGTTAATGTACTAGAATTGCTCATCAAGAAGTGCATTACCAAATACCACCACAAGGGGTCCGTATAATTTTATCATACAAGATGATGAGAGACCACAGTGGAATTACAGTGAAAATATTTTTAGCAGTCATTCAGGTACATGTACACAGTGAAATGTAATGACCCAGATTGTGCCACCAGCCCAGATTGGTTTTAACAGTATTATTATACAACAAAAGTCAGTGGAGTTGCTTAATTCACTTTAACTGATTACTCAGGGTTTACCTGTAATGAAGAAACACATGTTACACATGTAAATGTTTCTTCTTGTCATTTTTCTTTCATAATAATAAGAAAACATTTTATTGATAGGTACCTTTCAAGTCACCCAAGGTCACTGTAGAAAATACAGAGAAAAAAATTGTTTAAATATTTTTACTAAATAAGTGTTGTTACATAACTGTGACCGGAGGGTCTCTTCTAGGGTTGGTGAAGGTCATCTGGATGTCACAGGCATGCATGTGACTCACCTGCCAGCTATGGCTTTCTCCCTAGTACTAGTTTCACCTGGGATGGTAAACAGGACACTGGCAAATGTCATCAGGTTTCAGAATGCATGATAACCATTCATAGTGCTTGGTAAACAAATGAGCAGCCATTTTACCACTGCCTGTGTGTTACACCTAAAAATTATCTACCAGTATCGTCCTTTCCCCTGTCCCTAACTCTCTACCCTCCCCCAGTTCAATTTCTGTCCCTCCCTTCCAGCTAATCTTCCCCCACCTCCCCCAACCCCTTGCATTATTGTATTTTCCAAGTCGGTGACCCTTGTCTCCCACAACAGCCCTGCTCAGTGCCCAGAGAAGCACATGCTCAGTCACACATGTATTAGGTCACTCACACTAACTCGCACACACAGGTCACTCCGTGTGCCTTAAGCTATAGTATCTTGGAAATCTTCTCATAAGTAATAACAAATTAGCAGTGGGCAGTTTGGGTAAGGAAAGGCAAACTGGCTTTGATCACCTATCAGAACATTTGCCTGGAGGGTTGTGAGTGCTTGCTGTCCGCCTGTGTGTTGTGAGGATTCTGCATGCATACATTTCCTGTGGCCCCACTTCCTCTCTGATGTGTTGGCATGTGGTTGGCGCAGCTGCTCTGGGACAGAGAGAGAGATCTTCCAGCTGGCTTCGCTGCGCGTGGTCCGTCTCGTGTTGGTCCACTGCCCCTCCCCTGGTCCCCCATCCAACCCCCCTCCCCCACCCAAAGCAGACTGAGGGCACCGAGTAAGGGAGAGGAAAATTCCACTGGGTCTTCAGTTTCTCACAGACCACAGAGCGAGTGGTGTGTGTACAGAAGACTAATGAATACAAATAAAGCCAAGCAATGTATCATGAAGAATGCTTCACGTCTACATGAAAAAAATATATAGTGATATTTTTGCATGCATACATTTAAAAATATCTCATAAGAACCTGTCAGTCATGCTTTAGTGGATGAGAGTTATGCTACTGACAACAGAGAACTGCCAACTGAGCTTAAACCATTTTTACTCATGGCTCCTACAAGAGAAATACTGTCCATATGGACCGCTATGAAGCTAAAACACACAGTAGGCTCGGCAAAGCCTGTTGTGGCATTTCATTAAATCTGATGTGACGTGCGTCTGGAAACTTGTATTGATTATTGAATGCTGCCAACTTCATCTTCTAACCAGACATTCAGATGTGCATGTGTGCATGCCTGTGTGTGTGTGTGTGTGTGTGTGTGTGTAGGGGGGGGCTGTAAGTGTTAATGAGGTGAGATGGAAGTGGACAACAAAAAGACCAAGAAAAGAATGGCCAGTTCATCAGCAACTGCTGCAAGGGCTGCCTATTTTTTTTATAAACAACCATTTCCTAGTATTAACATGAAATTAATCTTGGAGGCGTGGAACAGGGAGTGTACAAAGTAACACCAAATTTGAAGTAACTAAACTGTATTTAAAGCTGTGTGGCAATCAGCAGTAAGTGTTAGTTTTTAAAGAGGTCGTGACCATTAACATTGTAGCATGTCAGTTTTCAAAACAATATGAAGCCTTCCATAGAGTTGTCAATGACAAAAGCTATTTAATGTGTCAAAGGGAGCAGTTTAAAAACAACAAAAATAGATAAATATGGACAAACTGGACAGGCAATGCAAAACCACGGTTGTAGGTCGAGGCACACTAACAGGAATGGTTATACTCTCAATGCACAGTTGCAAAATGCCACAAAAATAGTCACAAAAATTCTCACAGGACAGAATTAACACCTCTGTTATCAAGTCTAAAAAAATGTTTGCTAAGAGCTTCGCAGCGCTGGAATTTATGTCAGGGCTGCAATTCAGAAATCATTTATAAGACATAGCTGGTTAAAACCCCTGTTTACCTGGCATAAGAAGCATGAAACAAAGGTTACGCAGCCTAGGAAAATGTGCTCAGATGAGTCTGGATGGGTTTATGTTTGAAACCAAAGTGTGCCTTCAACCCACAATCTGCTGCTAGATTTGCTAATGTGCTGGATGTGAAATGTGTGCAACTGTCTCAGGGGAGCTATTAAGTCTTGTGATTGGTCATATGACAGAAAAATAATATGAGGCCATTTTACATTTTAGAGAACATCAGGTGTATCCTATAATGCAGACACTGTCTCCTCATAATGTTCCCTGCATATGCCAGGATGGTAATGCTTCCATACACAGTACGCTGCAAAATAAATTTTAAAATTAGCTTATAATCAGCAGGTATAAACATCATTGGACCTTCGTGGGAAGATCTGAATGACAGTGTGTGAAGTAGATGCCCACCACTTTTATCGATGCCCACCACTTTTATCCCTCAAAGACCCGGAAGCTTCTCCTCTTGACAAAGTTGGCGCAACATCACGCTACACAAAGATCAAAAATGCACGACCGTACTACAACGACTGAAGCTGTTCTAAAAGCAATTTGCGGTCCCATGCCTAATTATGTCATCCATATTATTATATTGTTTCTGATTGTTTGCACAAATCTTGTACTATGATTGCATAAGAAGATAACTGTAATGGTAATTGACATATAATAAATGTAACAAAACATTACTGAATGTAAGTAAAATCTCTCAAAATTATAGAGGAAGGTTAAAGGTAAAAGAACATCCATGCATAGATGTTGCCGTGTATCGCACCTCTGTCCTGTGAATTAATAACTGAAGGTATCCAGGGGAATAAAAGGAAAGCTTCTGTGCCTCTACAGTCAGAACAAAAGCATGTTGACTAAGTGGCTAAGTGTAAGGGGCAGACATTTAAGAGTTACAGAAATTTAATAAGAAGTTTGCTCTCTCTGAGCCAGGAGAAGCTCCAAGCTCTCTGTGACCCGGGACCAGATGGGCACTCTGGAAAAATGAATGAATGGATTAACACATAATTATATAATGGTCCAAAACTGGCCCTATATCTGTCACATACTGAGCCCTGAACAATAATGGAGGTCAAGCACATATCAGTGAGAAATGGAGGGAATGGGTTGGTTCTGCGGGGATTTACAGTCTGATGGACTCTGCACATTGCCATTAGCTTAATATTGTATTAATTGTAGAAAACAGAAAGCTGGTGCAGCCACATCGGAGAACGTTTCCATTTGAAATCTCATTACAGCAGTCATTGTCAGGATCTATTATTTAATTTAAGCTTCATTTTAATGTGAACGTAGAAATTTTTTGGTATTAATCCTTAGCTCTGTATATTTACCAATTTTCCTACAGTGGAAAAAAAAAAACTTAAATGAACATTGAACCGATGTATTAAATAAACAAACAGCCAGACCAGTTCCTGTACCACATAGAGGTCATTGCCCCAATAAATGCCATCAACCATTTCTATTATGTGTATGTATATGGAAATGAGTTGCTGTTCGTCTTCATTAATCAGAACTCATGGCAGCAGCTTTGTGCTAAGCTCAAGTCTGTATGCTCTCTCGCCTGAGCATTAATTCAGCATGAAGTCCTGTTCATTTGAAGCTGTCAGGCTTGTGACCCAGAGGGCCGTGTCCCGTCCTTGTAGGCCCTTACTAAACCCGTTCAAGCTCGTGATCGCTGACAGCCATCTCTACCTGGGCCGTTTTCACCATCTCTACTCAGAGGAGGCACCACACGTGCCGAGTCCTGTGTGCTTTTCCATCACCCCCACAACATACCCCCACTCCGTGCTAATCAGACGTCATCATCCGCAGCGCACGTCAGCAATATGGAAGTTCACTTCCATGTTTAGCTCCCCCAAAGACTTGTCCCATTTAAAATGCTCCCAACCTGCCTGCTCTGTCACAGTGGAGTCTTACTGTTATCACGTACCCTTGCCGCATTTGACCACAAGGGCAAGCGACTGACCACAAGAGTAACTGGATTCAAGCAGGCATAAAAGCTGACAGTTCACAGAGAGCTTCATTCATTAACCTTTCTTGGGTCATAAAGAGGCATTAATATTTGAAACTGAAATTGCTTTAACTGTGATCAATAAGTAGAAACCTCATACTTGGCACAGGGGGGAAAAATCCTATTAAATGAAAATGCCATTTGCTTTGAGAAAATATATTTTACAATTGGGTTAATGGAAAACAAATCAAATCTTCAAGCTAGTGGGTGGGTGGGTGTGTGTGTGTGTGTGTGTGTGTGTGTGTGTGTGTGTGTGTGTGTGAGTGTGTGTGTGTTTACTTATTTTTCAGAAAGCACTGGCTGAGTGTAGACCTGGCCTGTTTCAATGGTAAGTTCCTGAGAACCTTGATAACATCACTTCCAACATTCAGTGCTTCTAAAAGGAGATGAAGATAGGAAAGTACCAGTGAAATGGGGGATGGACGAGGTTCCAAGTTGTACCCTAGTTACAAAGCAGGTGTATTTAAACACCACTGTAAATGTCATCACACAGTAACACACAATAACGGATTAAGCCACATCAAAAAAAAAGAAAAAAAGAATAATTTGTTATTAGATTTTTTTTTTTTTTTTTGGTTTAGTTTTTTGTGTATTTTTTTTTTTTTACTCATTTGTCGTCTACATTTATTAGATAGTGCAGTACAAGACAGATTTTTACAAACACATATTTGTTTCTAGTTTTCACTATGAATGAGTTGTCCATTTCGTAAAATAAAACTTGCATGTATATTCAGGTATAACGACGCTTTCGACAGATTTTAGACAGCACACCGCAATCCAGTTTGTACAGACACGGGGACCTGAACATTACCTCCTGAACACTGTGCCACTGAGCAACGAGAGAGAGCTGAGGGTGGACCGTGGATCAATGGTCTCCCTGATACCGCGATTTGCTGAAAACACCCCCAAACCCATTCTCAGCTTCACGCCGTACTCATGTTAAGTGCTTCTGTAACAGACCGAAACTAGTACAAGAGTCGTACTGCTGTCAAAATCTTGAAGTTGGCAAACTAAGCCTTCTCTATGGCTAATGCATAAAACAGGGTACTTCCACAGTGTCTACCATGATATTACAGCAACGTCACATTAACGCAGCTACAACATTCCATGATGTCGCCAGAGCACTTTGTACTCTCAGCCCAAATATTGTGATATTTGGTTTTTTTCCCTAAAACTTTTTATCTGTCAGATGTTACCCAACATCACCTACAACACTACACAAAAGGACTGAACTCTGCAGTGTGGCCAAAAATAATAAATTTATAAAGAAAAGTCATAAATAGCTCCCCACCCCATCCTATCTGGAGCGTATGTCCATGAACACGTGTGGGGTAGCGCAAAGGTGTCGGAGCCGGTATTTAAGCACATTACACGGCTATGTTATCATTACCTTGGCTAAGTCTAAAACACTTCTAACACGCTCTCACGTTGCTGTGGCCTTTTACTTCCCCCGTTTGAACACATAAATATGGTCATTGTTGCACCTCCAGTGTCTGACACGAGGCTATTAGTCTAACACAGAGTTCCTTTGTAAATATACAGCTGTCATGCACTTGTCTTATTTAATTGCTGGATTTGCTACCTAACAAAAGCAAAAGTTCCAACAATTTTTGAGATTAGGATAAAAGAAAAACAAAAGACAAACATCACAAAACCATCACAGTCTGTACTGCTGACTGTTATAAATCTAGCTTTTCTTGTATCTGCGTTGTTAATTTTTGATGCTTGTTTCTTAGTCCACTAGAGAAAACATTAGTAATGGTCTGCTGCTAAAAACTAGTTACAATACTAAGATTACTTCACAATACACTACAGTTACATACAATTTGTCCTTCATTACTGAGAATCTGCCTCCATACATCTTCGAGCAACTTTTACTCCATACATTCCTTACATTGTAATTTAAAAATTAGTATATGTCAAACGTTTCTAGGCTACACCATTTAGCTCTTCAAGACAAAGAGTAATGTTAAAACACACACAAGTACAGTACAATTACAATAATAATATAGTGAGAAGAGCTGTAGTAAATCAACAAAAAGTTGGAATAGTTATCAGTCTTTCTATCATTGTAGAACAGCTGTCAATTTTATATTATACATCTGACCATTAAAGTAGTATTAGTTGTACATGGCTAGGTTTACAACTCCTTGTTCCTTCTTGCATTTCCTGTTTCCCCTATGGTCTCCTGTTAGCACAAACATAGCTATCGATTAAAGATAACTGCCGGACACACCGATTGGTCAAAATGAATCCCAGAAAAAGACCAATGAAAAAACAAAGATCTAAAGCATAGCTGGCAATGGTTTCTGTGTTTGTTGTAAACCTAGCCATGTGCTAGGATCTCAGTCCATTTCCATCCATTCCCACCACAAACCGCATTCAGTGGAAATAAGCAACACATCCCATAGACCTCTCAAGGTTTGCAAGGTTTTAAAAATCACTATATTTAAAATATTTATGCATCTTTCACAATTTCAAAAATAACAAAATCGTATTTAATTCATATGCAGCTCATTGCTCCACAATAAGCAATGAAACTTGGGTATAAAAATGCAAAAAAAAGACATTTCTGTAACGCAGCATTTCAGAATGGCATTACAACCATATGAAAGATCTTCACAACAGCCAGTCATCGATGAGCTCTTTAAAGACTCCCACTACCAGTACCTGTTCCATGCTTGAAATTTGTACCGCATGTTTAATTACCAGTAATTTTTATGAAATTACACTAGATTGCTGATAAAAATGGCTCTGAGACTCTTTGAGGAACTCATCTTAGGCTGCTTTCATGGAATGGTCAACATGGCATCTCTGACCCATTTCACACACAATGAGATGTGCCCCAGTCCTGAACTGAATTAGACCTCTTTGTGAACGGCTCTGGGCTGGACGCTCCACGTCCTGACCAGGCACAACTGCTCAGTTCACTCACCGGACATTAAAGTCGATGTAGCCAAATGGTTCTGTCCTTGTTTGAACCAAGACAGTTAACAGGTTTAGGCTTTATTAGCTACTGTCTGAGGCTGATACAGCCTCCCCATAACAGTAGACAGGAGAAAAATATTGCATGGAATACCACTGCAATGTCTTCGATGAGGCTACTCAGGGAAAGATGATGCCACACAGACACCCAAAAGACCACTGAATACAACAGCATTTTAGGTGTGCCTCAGGGCCTCCTGAGGGTTTTCTTACAGCGAGCTACTTGTTCAGGAAGCTCTAAAGAAAATAAAAATGGTCACGTCTGAGGCAGTAAAAACCATATGTGTACATTCCCATCAGAACCATCAGTGCCTTGGCCACATCACAACACAACTGGACATTCTTCGTCAACAGCGCACACGGCACTGAAGAGCTCAAATACTTGGTGGAATTTGAGTTTACTAATTGCTGTCTATAACTCCGCCTGAGATTCAGTTTAAAAGCTCTAACACTCTGGAAAATACAATATACTCTATGTCTAAAATGTGGAAAGGTCAGCAATTGAGAAGTTTGAGGTTATACGCTGTATGAAATGTATTTAATATCATAAGGCAAACGTGCAAGACAATCCTATATGGATTATATGACACAGCAAAAGATGACCATATTCCTTGACCTATTCAGAATATCCAGCTGTGTTTCATTTCAGAGTCATAAAATATATGAAATACAAAGTTACTTCTGAAACTTCACTGATAAAATACAATGAGGCTGAAAATGAATAGTTCACATAAACATAACCCATATGATCCCATCACATCTTAGTTCACAAAGAAAAAAACAACAGGTTGAAATGGTAGTAATTCACATGTCAATGTTCAAACATAAAAATTCAGTTAATTACTTTGGGTACCTTTAACATTTTAATAACATACATTTTTAAAATTTTGATAAAGCTTGTAGAATTAAACACTTTATATCTCATCTGCAATTAAGCAATCTTAATAAGGGTGGTGATCATTTTTTTAAAACCTCATTACAAGGATAAACCACAATATGGACATCTTATACTGCACAAAAACAAAAAGGTATATTTAATCAATGTTAATAATTGAACATCACAAAAAATGGTGGCCTTTGTTCCTGTACTCATTTTTTTTTTTTTGTGAATTAGGAATGTACTTTGCTCAAGGAAAATGACTAGGTTTTCAGTGTTTATATCTATAAGTTACATTATTAAATAAAATAAAAAAAAAAACATGAATGCAAATTAAGAAGAGGTAGAAAAAATGTTAAGAAAATGGATGAAAAATTAAGAATTGAAAACCATTGCCTCATAATACTGGACCTTCTCCTTTTGTCCATAACAAAGTACTGTCTTATTTATAAATACCCTCAAATATTTTAATAAAAACTAAATACAACATTATGCCTCAGACATTAATTATAATTTTGCTATAAACTGGAACATTGCCAGTAACATTGCCTGTAAACAAAGGAATAAAATTCATGCCTCAAAATCGTCCAGTTTATGCTGACCTGCAGCACTGTAATGGTGTCCACAAATTAATGACGAAAGCTACTCTTCAAAAGTTCAATGCAAATTTATCTAGGGTTTGCGACCCTCCTTGCTTGTAGCAAGATGAGAAATCTCAGGAGTTATGAAAGAGTGTACACTGTATTAAAGTTTAATAAAACTAAATTCCAGTTGCGCTCTGTCTAAGTTAGTAGGATTTGGTTAAAGGCCACAGTGAAAGCCCTTCCCTGAGCACTCTTCTTGGTCAACTTGTCAGAGCGAGTAAAGGTGCTGTTAATCACACTACAGTGGTCAGGCAGGATCACATGACCACCTTCCTTCCTGCACGTGCAACATCAAGGAGTGGGTTTCGTTCTCAGGTAAGGCCCGAAACTCTAACAGCATCCTAGTGTTACAGGGTCACTTGCCCGAAAGGTAATGCCACCAATGGTGACTTTGTCTACGTGACTTGATCTCTTCACCTGTTTCTGCCATAAACCTTATCCTCAAGCTCTGGTGCATCTGGGCTACATTAAGAGCAGCGTGCACCTGGACACGCACCTGAACCCGCACCTGGACACACTGGTTCTCAGTTTTCCGCCTGGGGACCAAGTGCAATGTCATTCAGAATAAAGAACACTTTGCAGACCCAATAATACCCACAAGCAGCCAGTTCTTTCAGTCTGCATTTTTGTCCTAAATGAGCTTCAACATAAAAAATGACAACGGACACCTTACTTAAAAATATCTGCAAAGCCCAACAACCGCAGTACTCAGGGTTACAAACACATCAACACTGAAAATATTAGCATCCTTACAAACCTTACACTTATAAACAGACTAGCTGAAGTGCCACTGCTATTTATGTAAAAAAAATCACGAGAGGAAAGTATATCTTCTTTACAATAAGCAAATATACTTCTAGGTGGTAGTCAGAATAGCATCTCCGTATTTGCTTTGTGCCACCAACAGTACATTTAATTATAATTTAAATTAAAATTATTTAAAAATTAAAATTTTACTTCAGCTGCTAAAATGCTTTGGACATATATGGAAGGAATATGGGACAAATAGGTAAAGATTCAATCATTCATATTTGAGCTTGTCTATGAAATTATGTTTTGCAAGTAAGAGTGACTGCAGGCTTCTATGCATGTACACTTTCCCGCTGGTGGTACATTACACTGCAAAGTACCCCCCCGTTTCGACTGCTTCAGCTCATCCAAATCCTCTTGCACTGATACACAAACTATCCTCAACAGAAGTTAAACAAAATTTGTTTGTTTTAGCAGTTCAGAACAGTTAATCCTAAACATCTCAAGCAGCACACCATCAGGTTTACGTTTTAACTGGTTTCTCTTAAAAAATAAATGTGACTAAAACCACGTACTTTTACAGCAAACAGGGATTATTGGGTCTGACAAGTGTTCTTTAGTGTTCTTTAACTAAAATGACCAATTCCCTCCCCCCCAACAAAAAAGCTACCACAACCTCTTTTGTTAACAAAGCAGTAGTGTTTTCTGTACCCAGCATTCCCCAGTGTAAGAATATCAGTAACAGAAGCTTCTGATAAGCACTTAAGTGAGGCAGTCTACACTGAGCCTGTACTCAAGGGGACATTTGTGCTCTGCATCTGTATGAGGACTGTTATAACTAATACAGGGTAACTAGCCTCAGGCAACAGTGACACGTAATAAACAGAGAGGCCTCTGCTTTCCATGGACTGACAGTTAGTGTGTAATCCCTCTCTGAGGTTTGCACTGCCAATCCACATACTGCCCACAGGCATTTGCGGCCTCCTGCCTTGTTGGGAACCGACAGGCACTGCTCATTGTCAGACTGGGAACGCAATTGCAGGGACATAAACTCTAGTTACTGAGATCATCCACACCCTTAATTTACACAAATCATTGTCATTATTTCTGGTTGTGTAAATTTGAAGTACATCCCTAAAAAGCTAATTATAGGCTCTCTTAAGGTGACACTTTTAGAAACCTCCTACATGCAGGTTATAACATATTATCTCTAATTTGCTGCCACAAAAGACCATATCCCTGTAATTATGTATTATGGCCAAAGAGATGAAGAGAGAAATGCATAATCCAGGTAATATTAATAATGACAGTAAAGGAAAAAGCAAAATGCAAAAAAAAAGCAAAATAATATGAAGAAATGGCAAAATCGCTTGTTGTGCAATTGCTTCAATTTTCACAACAATCGTTTTGCCAAAAAGCATATTTTTTTACCTGTAATGATCCCAAACAGTTAGTTATAATTAATCTATTTCCTCTGAATATCTGAGAAAGTTTCTATTATAGTGATTTAACATACTCAGAATACTGAGTATGTTATACTTCATATAAACTCAGTGAGCCCACTTAGGACTGACGTGAAATTAATTTGGAATGGATTCTGATGAAGCAAATTGAACAACCAAAATACATATTTCCAACAGAAAAATTCAGCATCTGGCTGTGAATACCAAGATATTTGCAAGACCAGAGTACAACAATTTTAACTGAGAAAACATTTTCATAATTTGACCAAACACACAAACTCTTCACCAAGTTCCCATATTCCCATTCAAACACAAAAATTACCCAATATGCATTTATTGACATGTCATGGGCTCCGTGTCGTAACTATGGTCCCTTGGTATAGACCACTGCTGGAGCTTAACTGCGTTTGTGAGTGGTTCTCATGACACATGTATGTTTGGGTGACCGTTCAAGACACTTGTATGTAAAGTTTGCATGTCCAGCTAACCGCTGAGATCATCCTCTAATGTTCTGGTACCTCCAATCAACACTTTGTAGTTTAGGGAGATTTTACACATCTCATCCAGTCTCTGGCTGTATGGTGAAGAGTTTGTTTACAAGAACTACTTTTTGGGTAGTTTTGTGCATGTATGAACCATTACTCAACATAGATCAGCATCCCTCAAGAGAATTTAAAACATCCCAACATAACCTAGCATAACCCAAAAGAGTTCAAATGGCAAATCGTCTATATTGGAGCACAAAGACAGCATGAAAGTCCATCCACCACTTAACTGAGAAACCCCGCAAATGCAGCAGTTCAGACCTAATACTTCTATTTTAAAATGTTTTTTACAGCCTAGATTCATCATTTAATCGTTAACCTGCTGTCACATTTGAAATTCACTTGGCCTTCAAAGTTCATCTGCTGTTTTTATGGGGTTTCTCTAATAACAAGAATACAGCATCCAAGACTTGAAAAGAAATACAAAGGAAATATTAAAAGGCAACAGTATGTAGTCCATCTGAAGAGAGGATGGACACCATCTTTCCTTCCTGTGGCAGCAGAAGTGTGTAAATTACCCTGCAGAGCACATAACACTTTTCAACATTGCCTAAAAGTGGTTATCATGATGGGGTGGGATGTGCTGGGATGGGCAACAGCGGAGGGGGGCGGTGGGTGACATGGAGGGTGGGCAGTGGTGAAACATGAAAATTACTGCAATCTATTCTGACCATGAGATGAGCTTGTACAATGTAACATTAAAAATACAAATATTACTCTGGACCCAAAGGCACCCTGAACTGAATTTTGGGTTTTTTTCCAGCTGTGTTTATATAGCCTGGTGGCTCAATAGATAGACCATGAGGCTGGCATGCATAAGGCACCTGGTTCAATTTCCAGCCCAGCCAGGAGTGTCCTTGACCAAGGCTCTCAAATGCTGACTTCCCCAGGTGCGGCATGTGACTGTCCACTGCTCTCCCCAGGGGATGGATTAAACGCAGAGAAGTAATTTCCCTATAGGATTAATAAAGCACTATTAAAAAACCATTTAAGATAAAGTTCTTGATAATAATGCTTGCTTTAAGATTATATTAAAACTTCTCGATTAACAACAGGAATATGTAAAAATGCTAAACTGAGTTTTAATGGTGGGCTTGTGTTGACTGGATAAACTTAGTTTGGGATTTTGATAGTACATAGAGGTTTGTCAAGGAAATGCAATAAATTATCTTTAGTCAGAACCTCTCTCTCTCTCTCTCTCTCTCTCTCTCTCTCTCTCTCTCTCTCTCTCTCTCTCTCTCTCTCTCTCTCTCTGAAATTGTTCATCAGTCATGTGGCCCAATTGACCACAATGCATTTAAACAGTGTCAAGGTCTGATCTGATGTTAGGAACTGCAAGATCTGTTACTCTGCAGTATATGAATCAAGTTCCTTAATACGAGTGAAGTGCATAAAATGCTGATTTTTGTGCTGTTGGTATGGATCAGTGTCTTGGTGGAGACAGGTATGTGGTATTCTTGAAATTTTGGTTCTGAAGTTTTTGTTCTGCTGCTAAACTAGAAAACTGTTATGAGGCTGAGTAATAATGTTTGAACAGTAACAACATTATCAAACTTAATACAGATGGTAGTGAAAATGAAGATGTTTGTTGGTTAGGGAGCCAAGTTACGATGTTCTTAACATGTATTTTTTACTACATGTCAATGAATGTAAATCTTTATAGTGTAAAAATGCCCATGTTAAAGATAGTAGCTGTTGATAATAATACTCAAATTTTTATACACAGCTCTAAACATTTAGGGTGTTACTGATACTGACAGTTACAGAACTTGTATATGAGTATTTAATATATTACCAGGATAAACAGCAGTTTCTTTTTTAGCAATGCTGTTATGGCAGTTTCTTTTTTAGCAATGATAGACAAGATAGATGCATTGTAAAACAAAAAATTGTTTCACTAAACCTGAATTAGGTATGATATTATCACTGTAAACCAAATACTTTAATATATTACACTTTCAGTGCTTGTGTATATAGCTTGTATTTCCAGGAAACATTAGTGAGACACTGGATTGTGAAACACAGAGACAGGAAGTGCTGCATTTCTGCACTGAAGAGGGCAGCGTTTGTGTCTCTGGTACTGAGTAACAGGAGGGCAGGCTGGCTGTAACACTGTTCTCATAAGCACAGAGACAGGAAGA
>JABJVR010004438.1:0-14703 GCA_025773905.1 Chitala chitala
TATACACACACACACATATATGTATGTATGTATGTATGTGTGTGTGTATATATATATATATATATATATATATATATATAGTGTGTGTGTTATATATAATTGAAAAATGTTTCAGACTATACAACAAAATATAGATAATAGTGTTGCACAGTCTGAAACATTTTGATAGGGAAATAAAATAAGACATGAATTTAGTTATATAAATGATCTGACATTAAAATGCTAGCACACTGACATTTTGCAGCTGGAAAAATTTATGATCAATCTAAGTATGGCATTTAAGGTTGTACATCCTGCAAATAATGTCAAATTCCTTGCGACATACCATAACACAGAAGTGTTCTGTGATTCACTTCCTTGAGATCTTGCTGCAATTTTGTTTTTGAGTGAATCTTCCCATGTAACACGCGTGACTGCTCGTTAATAAAGAGGAATGTCATGACTATGGAGCCGTGCGGGCCTCTCTGCGTCCCATTGTTTGGACTTGCACGAGTTCCCCGGAGAAGTCTGAAAAGGCTTCCGGGTGCTCAGGTGCTGATTACAGAGACAGCATTAAATTGATTTGAAGCTTCACAGAGAAGGTTTAACTAATGCTAATTGTTTATTACTGTATTATACAGCTCAGTGCACTGTGCAGGCACAAAGCCAGGTGTATAGTACTCTAAAGTGTTCAACTGTAAATGTAAAAATGCAGCTGTTGAGGCAGATGGCTAAATTAAATGTCTTTTTCTGCAGTATGGCTCAAGGTTACTGCAACAAAAGAAGGTTGAATCACCAGACATTTCACTCAGATGTGTGATAGCATATGGATTATTTGGATCCTGGCTTCCGTTCAGACATACCTTAGCTTGAAATCTCTTATCCCATCTGTCCGTGAGCATGAATCCGTTAAACGGGCAGGTGCTTTTGCCAAGACCGGTTAATGAGTGTGCACCCCTCTGCCTCTGCCCACCCCAGAGCCAGGCCATGCGGATCGTGAGGACAGTGGGACAAGCCTTTGAGGTCTGCCACAAACTGAGCCTTCAGCACACACAGCAGAACGCCGATGGCCAGGAGGATGGAGACAGCGAGAAGACCAGCAACGACTCAGAGGTTCCAGGTAACGTTCCTGTCAATTTCCCACCCGTCTGTCTGTCTCTCTGTTTGTCTGTCTGCCAGTACAGTTATCTTCACATTTACTCTTGGAAAACATTTCTATCTGCCTCATGCATCACATTCCAGACACAGTCACGTCACCGGCGTTGGCACCGGTACAGGAGAGACTCAGGAGAGCCATGACATTCACACCGTGGTGGATGGCAGCGAGGGAATGTTTGCCTTCGCAAATGTCTTCCGATTTGTTACTGGGGACATTACCATTTTTGGCACCTTTACATACACTTAAGTGCTGTCTAAGCATTTATTTGAAGATACAATTATTTCTTGCAATTCACAGAACTCCAGAGGGCTGCGCAGAGAAGCCTGGATGGGCCTAGAGTCTGTAATTTTCCCCAGGCTTCCTCCAGGCCATTTTCCATTGCAGGCTAATCAGATGGCATTAGCTGCTCTCCCTTGTCTTCCACGGATGTGCTGGTTTGGTTCCTGTCTTTTTTGAGTTCTTCCTGCTCACTTTGCTTTAGTTTGCCACGTGACAGAGGCCCCTTCCTTTCAGCTCGGCAGTTGACGGGCGCGGAGAAGGCGACGGCCGAGGAGACCGACATCGACGCGGATGAAGCCACGCTGCCAGACAGCACCGTTAGTGAGTTCAATCGTGGGGTCACTGACCTGGACGCAGCCAAGAAGGAAGACGTGAGCTCCGACAAGAAGGTATTCTCACTTTGCTCAACCCCGCTTTCAATTCGTAAGGATGCAAATGCTTCCTGCCCATTTTCACCTTGTCTTTTGACTAACTTTTCAGATAGATTTTGCAGGAGTATTGACATATTTCATAGAAGTCTCAAGTAGGCGTGGGAATAGTGGAGATGAGCTGTAAAGCACTCTCTGAACTGTATAGCCATTTCAAATATTTTTTAAGTCAGAACAGATGAACCACATCCAAAATTACTGTACTGATGTACACATGAATATAATGGGCACTTTTATTATTAGTTTTGATATCACAGGTGGTGTATTATATTTTGTACCTTGATTAATGAAGTGTTGATGTTTGATTTACACATTTTTGTACCTTTTTAAAAAGGGCAGAAATTATCTGGTAAGATTTTTATGACTGCTTGGTGACAGGTGTGTGATCAGCTTTTATTTGTTAAAATATGGTAAACTGTGGGGCATTTTATCCATTATGTCCCTGTTGATCCTGTTAATAAAGAGAACATAGTTTGAGTTTGAAAAGGTAAGTACTTTTGTCTTCTCTCACAATAATTCCATGGTATTCGCAAAGCCTTAATTGACTTTACAAGAGGAAGAGGGCTGTCTGTTTTATGCAGTTACACATGGATTGAAGTATGCAGTTATAAGTTGGTTTATAAACTTCTCATTGATGCATATCTTTTATCTGATTGGACATACTGTGACAAAAAATTGTGGGACATTAATTCCATTGTATAAATACATTTATTCCTATTTTTGACAATGTATAAATACCTTTGTCACCATCAAAGTAAGTCCACACAAGTTAAATTTTGTCACCGTATTGCAGTCTTTGAAGCACAGTTCGTAGCAAATTGAGACGCTGCTTGGTCACTATATGACCTGCAGCACTATTGTGTTTAGCTTGAACTGTTTGCAGTCATGAAGTGGTTCAGCCATGGCTTTTTGAGTTCTCGGATGTAGAAAATGACTTTGTTGGCAGACGTGGGACGTATGAAAAAAGCAGGTGGTTGGCTTTTATCCAGACAGGAGAATTAGCTTGGTGAGTCTAAACCCTTGGAGAGACCTGCATAACTAATGTCTGGAAAATGGAATATCCCTTGTATGAAAAAGGAAAAAAGGAACCTGGAAGACTCTGACATGAATCATTCATTATATACTTTTTTTTTTTGACCTGTACAGAAAATTTGGTACTATACCTGCTGATTTAAGTTGTGGGTAAATGCAGGCTATATGCAGTATTTTGGCTTGCAATTTTTAGCGAAAGACAATACTTTATTTTAGTTTTAAAGATAAATTGCATAAATAGTTTTTTTTTTGTTTGTTTTTTTTTTTTTTTTTTAAGTAATTGACTTAGCCACGTTAGAATGTAGGGTGGCACAGTGGCATGGTGGCAAGCACCATCTTCTCACACCACCAGGCCTGGGGTTCGATTCCCGCCTTGGCTCTGTGTGCGTGGAATTTGCATGTTCTCCCTGTGATTGGTGGGTTTTCTCCAGTTTCTTTCCACAGTCCAAAGACATGTGTCTCCAAATTGCTTTTGTGTTGGTGCCCCACTCTGGTTGTCCCCTGCCCTGCTCCTTATGTGTTCTGGGATGGGCTCCAGGCAGGATGAAGTGGTATAGAAGATGACTGACTGACATTAGCGTGTAATACCCAAGTTTTCACCGTACTTAGTGGTTGTTAAAGACACAAAATTTTATATTATTAATATAAATTATTAATTTTATGAATACCATGTAGTATATACATGTCCTGTAGGTGAATGTGTACTCATGGTAGAATAAAAGCTCTTTATTGTCGCTGAGTACATATACATGGTACAACTAAATAGGTTCTTTGCATGTAACGCATCCCCTGGCGGAGCAGTGGGCAGCTGTCAGTCAGTGCCCGGGGAGCTAGCGTTGAGTATCTTGTTCAAGGACTTTTGCAGCCAGATGCCCCGCCCATTTAGCCGCAGGCCACCTTACATCTGTCTCTTCTCTGGTCTATGTGCGAATGATGCACAGGACAGATTATTCAGTAATGTCGATTGACCATGTATCATGCATGTTTAGTAGGGACATCGTTGTAATCTTATGTATTTAGGGTTTATACAAGATGAAGTTAAACTAGCACTTCATAAATAATATGGAGAGCAGATTTGTGACTAATACAAAGTCAGTTTGGTTTCCTCAATTTGGAGCAACATTAGAATATCCAGGCTGCAAAATGCTAACTGTTACGGCACTGCGTAGACAAATTTGAATATTTCAGAAATTTATAAAAAAATATATATATTTTAAGGAATATCCTGATAATTTTTAAGAACATGCCGACTGCATGACTTTGCTGCTTCGGTGGTGAGCAGCTGTAATCGTGTGTCAGTTTGACAGGAAATCCAATAATGTTTTTATACTTTGTTCAAAGTGAACATAAAAATCGGAAGAAAATGTGACGTGTGTGTTACAGTGATTGTGTAATTTTGTAACACAATTTTTGAATTTTCCACGGTAACATGTTACTTTTCTCCCCCCTCACTCAGTGAGCTATTTACATTTGTAATCAGCCATATTATATTGAACTATTGTACTTAAGATTGTATTCAACTTGGTGTCTATTCAGAGGAATGTGAACAAAGGAGCTTTTTTTCTGGCATAGATTTGCCATTTTGAATTGTGCTCTTATGTCTAGAAGGATTTATTTATTATAATTTATTACCCACACTGCATTGTTACAGTGACATTTCACTGATTATTTGATTTTAAGAAGTATTGTATGAAATTTGCCTAAGAACTCTGCTCTTCTGTGTTTTCCTTTTGACTTGATGTCTGTTGCAGAAAACATCTACCATCTCTCATTATTACAAATAACATTTTTCACTTTTCAACAGACCTTTCTAAGTTAAATATGGATGATGTCTGCTTTGCAGATGTATTGCCTTGTTTATTCATTCTTTCATTTCTTCTGTTCAGTTCCGTCAAATTACTGTTTTGATGTGAAAAGGTTTATGTAACATTTATGTTCTGTTTTGAATTTTTTTTCAAATAGTATTTAGAATCATTTTAAACAGTCATGTGAATGTTGTTTTGGTGCGGGGGACTTCTAGTTGGCGATTGCAGGTATGACTTCCACGATGTTTCATCCTGGCAAGGACGTTTGAAAAATAGGCTAAGACTAAAACAAAGCCTATCTAGTGTCCAAAAATCTGTCAGCTGTATTAAATTAGTCAGGAGCAAATATCCGCTCTTGAGGGCAGCTGTATATCTGCATCTCGAGTGGAGATATTCTGTGTCGAGGAAATCTGCTAGCTGTTTGCCCTGAAAAATAATGGCTCTCTTCAGATATGCTTCCTTGTGATCACAAATATTGGCAAATGATTATGCTTTAGTGAAAGAAGACGGAGTATAGTGGCGCTGGTCAAGACTTGGGCTTCAGATATACTTGTGTTTGTGAGTCTCATTAGTGGGACATAAGGTTTAGACCCACGGTTTTCACCATTATATGTCCACTGTTGGATACATTGGAATGATTCTAGATTAGTCAGAAGTTTCCTTTGTATGAATGCAGAAAGCAGTATTCACTGTGTGTGTTAGCTATGCCAAAAATGACAGCTATACAATACAAAATACTAAACACATTATGAATAATGATTACTTTTGCTGATGCTTCTGAAAAACAGTTTAGAAAGGATTGGCTTGTGTGTGTAAGTGATGCACTTGTGTACATGCCTGGAGTCACAAGTATTCCATTGATCAGATGTGTAATGAAAGAATGAGTTATTCGTCTGCTACCAAATGCCCTGTTTAGTTTTTGTATAACTCAGTGACAATGCCTACAGACCTCACATGAACTGTATATTTTATTGTTAATTTCAGTTAAATGTTATCTCTGTAGTTGAAAATCACATTAAAGTACTTAAGAGTGTTTTTTTTTTTTCCTCTTTAATCTTCTCTTCAAAGGAATATGACTCCAGGGATTGTAAAACAGCTTGGTGCCCTCTGGTGAATGGTATTATTTTAGCCATCAGTTCAGTCTCTGAAATTCGTCAGAACTGCTCAGTGTGTGATTAAAACCACTTAATGCACACTTATTTATTTTAATAAAGACAAGGCAGCCTTTTGATTTCTGTCTTGCTGCAGCATGACCTGGGTACAGAGATGATCAGAAAAAATGTGTTTTTTTTTTTTTTTTTTTTTATTATGGTTGTTTGTATGTGATTAATGTTGGCATAAATGGAATAATTATTGCTAGCAGTTCCATTTTAGCTAAGTACACAGAGTGTTACAATGTAACACAACCACTGTAAGACTGTACATCAGGGCAGCATTTACAAAGGTTAAAGCGTAACTAGGCAACAGATGTTGAGGTGGCAAAGTGTAACTAAGCAACTTGTGGTGTGTTGTTAAAGGATGGCTGGGCAGCTGGTAATACAGGTTGTAAAAGAACGTAAATTTTTCAGGGTTCGGTGCCAAGTTTCACTCTTGAGCACAGGAAATACTTCATACTACTCAGCTGTGTAGATGGTACAACTGCTCTGTGTGTAAATGGTACAACTGCTCTGTGTGTAAAATGACGATGTGGTCCAAATTGCATGCAAAGAACACCTTTCTTGGTGATGTTGTTTTATTATGAAGCTAAAGCATGATTGATTGAATTTGTTGCATGACAAGATGATATACGCCACACAATACATAGTTCTAATATAGTACATGGTGTTGTACGCATGTCATATTAAAGGATTTTGGAGTTGGAATATTCCAAATTTAATAAAAATTTTAATTTCCTTCGAGAGAATTGGTGAAAGAGCTGAACAGCTGCGCAGCACACCATATAGTGTAGTCAAATGAGGACTCATTTAAGCAAATCAGAAAGAAAATATAAAACATAAAAGCCTACATAACAATCATGATGTCGCTTGGTTTCCGTGGTGCCATTGTGCATTGTGTCAGTTTGCTTCCTTTGAGTGATAAGGTTCCTGACAGGGCACATCGGGTGTTGTGTTGGTTACTGCTGTACAGATGGTCTGGTTGTACATCTTATCTCCCTCTCAGCTTCACACGTCTGACGCACAGCGCCGGTGGCCAGATTCTGAGATGAGGCGTTGAGATTTGACATTTAATGTAACTGACAGATGTGAGTGTAGTAACAAGACTATTAAAAAAAAAAAAAAAAACCCAGATGACTATGAATTGTATAACAGGACTCATCTTCATCTCAAGTACTTATTTCTTTCTTGTTGATGGGTCTGATGATGTTTAAGGGGAAGAGGGGGAGCTCATCCATGTACTTACACGTGCATACAAATATATATTTTTTTCTTAAATATACTGTAATCTGCAGTGTGCTTTATGAATTTTTAAAATCATCCTAAGTATCATTGAAGGTTTAACACTACCACACTACCACCGTAATGTACGTCATGTAATTAAAACTGAGGACTGGGGAAGTTAGCAGATTTCATTTCCTCACATGCTGAGCAATATCTCTCTTTATCTCTCATCACTGAGGAACTGATGCTAGGTTCTGTCTCGGAGGCAGCCGGAGCAGGTGGTGTTTACAAGGTAGTGTTCGACAGTGTTGCCCAAACAAACACCTGCTGCGGAGCACACTTTGCACAGAGCCGACAGAGCGCTGGAGAGCACATCCTGGCCCGTGTTCTTGCCATGCATACTTTTATTAACGATGATCTCTGCTATGGACACGGAAGTCACGTCTTTTGTTAGCATAAATCGTAAAGTAAATATTTAAAGGCAATCACACATGAATGCCTCAAGCCTTGGTATGTTTAAAGTCCAATTTTCTGTACGTGATGGGTATCTTAAACTAGCGATGGTCACGGTTTAAATCAAGCCCTCCGCACTGTGTGTGAAGTTTGCATGTTATCTTGCTGCTTAAGTGGATTTTGTCCACGTACTCTAACTTCACACATCCCAAATGTCTTATTTATGCCACAATTCTGAATTGCCTTTGATAGCTACGCCTTCCCTACACTACGCTCTGTGCTGCCTAGGATATCACCCCTAACATGGAGAAGTAGGTTTAAACAAATTTATTTTTCCTCCATTGTGATGCTTGGCAAAGCCAAGGACACCAGGTTTATGGTATAATATAGGGCAGTGCTGTTGCTTGGCAGTGGAAGTGATGTAGTTATACACTTGTGAAGTTGAGTGTTTTTTCCTCATGTAGTTACTAATGAAAAGACAGTGAAAGACAATTGGTTGAACAATAACAAAAGACATGAAATTTTACTTACCTTGGAATAAATGCCAGTAGAACACTTACAGAATGAAGAGAATAATTGGATACATGCTATGTTCTCTCAGGTATAATGACTCAGAGAACATGCATGCTGTTGGACATAATGTGTTGTGAGTTTTGACAAATTTTTGAATTACGACCAGTATAAGTATATATAGAGGAAACTGGTGTTGGATAGCTTGTGTCTTATTTCTCTATGCTTCCCTGTGTGTACTGTATTGTCTTTTTCCATCGTCGATACGCTGACGTTCATGGTTGTGCATTTTGGACTTTTAGTCTTTGTTTGATTTTAAATAAGCTCTTGTAATCCTCTTTGGACCTGTCAAAATATGACACCATTTGTAAAAGTATGTAAAATCCACAGGTATAAAATGCAGTTGAGTGGCCCCTGGACTGGAATACTAGGAGTAGCCTTGCATGGCAATGCAGTTTACACATTAGGTGACGGCAGCGTGACAAATAAACAGCACTCCCCCCTCCCCTCTCTCTTTCCCTTTTGTGTGTGACTCAACAATGACTCCACTGTATTCAGAGGGTGCTTATCACACATCAGGGATAACCTGGAATAAATGGAGTTGACAGAACCAGACTGCCTGTTGTTCAGTAACACCCACTGCACCATCGAGCTCAGTATCTCACTGGCAACATTTCCATATTTTCGGTTCAGCCCAAGGTGACAAATAACCTAGTCACACCGGAGAGTATTACCAATCTGTCACTGGCAAACTAGCCACGGTGCACCACATCACTGCCGGCTCTCCAGCTAAGTGCTAACCGCGTAACTTAACACAGTGGAGTGGCTCGTAATTAATGACTCTCTCTTAGGCCTGGTCAGGTCGGCCTCTGCAGTCTTTGACTCTGTTTTTAGGTCAAGCCCACTTTATTTATCTTTCGGGTGCAATTACCTAAAAGTTACGTTTGAGTGCACAGCACATCCCAATTTTATCATTATTGTGTTTGTGAGACAGAGAAAATATTGCTTGTGTTTTGTGACTGATGATGTATACAGTATAAACCACGCTGGGCTTGTACAACACAATCCACAGTGGAGCGGGGCAGTACGGCCCTGACACAAAGCAGGGAGGCCTTTAGCACCCCAGACTGGGTTATTTATGTACAGCCACGCACCCTGTTTATCCTGATTATGCCATGGCAACTCGCCAACAGTTATAAATTTTTCTGTGTTAAACAACAGCGGGTCTTAGTTCATCAATTTATTGTTATATTTAATGTTGTACAGCATCCACCATAAAGGTGAGTCCATTTGAATTATGCAAATGGAAGAGATAAAAACACGTCATTGTTATGTTACGCCGTTTCCTAAGTTGTCTGTAGACATGCACTCGTTGTTCTTTCCTGCCAATGGCCTTTATCCTGCCAGGTCATTAAGGGCATTGGTAGCTCATTAACAGTGGTGCTTTTTGTCATTTCTTTAGACCTTAGAAGATGCCAGCATACTGTTGGCCACCCCTAAGATGCTGCTGCCGCCCTCTGGCCAGCTGCCGGCGGGCGCCCCCCTGTCGGCACACCACCAGATCCAGCTGCTGCAGCAGCAGGTCCAGCAGCAGGTCCAGCAGACGCAGGTGGCCGTGGCCCAGGTGAGGAGCCGGTGTGACCCAGCTCGACTGCTGAAGGAACTGCCGTGTTTCAACAAAGGTGTCAGCTAAACCCATGCAGAATGTAGCTACGTTTTATGTATACGAATTTAGGTGTCACGTCCACTCAGCGCTGCAGGGAAGGAATATGGATCGGCAGTAAAACAGTCAGCACCCCACATATTTCAGGTGCCTTTGTCTTACTCTCAGTAGAAATAGCAGCCAGGTGGCTCAGTGGGTAGGACATCAGGCTGGGATGCCGAAGTCTCCCGGTTCGAATCCCAGCCCAGCCACCAGGTGCATCCTTGAGCAAGACACCCAGCGCTAGCTCATTGTAACGTACGAAATGTTGTAAGTTGCTTTGGATAAAAGCATCTGCTTAAATGACCTAAAAAAAAAAAAAAAAAGTGTTTATTCCAGGGCCCCCCCCCCCCCCAGAAGCACGTGCTCCTCCAGACCCACCCGAGCTTCGTGCCGTTCTAGAGCCTCTGAAGCACGTGCTTCTCCAGACCCCTCAAGCAACACGCTCTTCCAGACCCCCCCCAAGGCACGTGTACCTCCTGAGCCCTTTAGTTGTGTGTTTCTCCATATCTTTAGTTGTATCTTTAACAAGAAAAGTTGTTAGCAGCCATTGAGGGGCTGACATACCTCATTTAAAATTTAGACACCACCTCAGCTCTCCTTGGAGTCGTATATATACCATTTTAGCATTCAGTTCACCTGTGAAGCCAGTTTCCCTCGCCTGTGTGGGTCTGTTTACATCTGGGAAGCAGGTGCACTGCCATCATCTCACCTACTCTCCTTCTGTTCTGAGCAGGTTTCATGTATGAAAGCAGCCTTAGTTTTGAGGAGGCAGGTTCCAGTCAGCAGTAGATGTTCCTGTTCAGCCCTGTCTGTCGATGTGCCATAACACCAGGAGTGAATAACGAGGCAATTAGGAATTAATAACCTCTGGATAAGTCCGGCGTAAGCTTTCTGTACAGCTCAGAATGCTGCAAATTTCTGACGATAAAAGGAGCATTTGAAGTTGAGCATCAAAGAAGGCTCTGCTGTTGATCGTTATGTACCATTCCTCATTAGGGCGAGAGTGTGTAGTGCAGATTAAAGAAGGCTCTGCTGTGGATCGTTATGTACCATTCCTCATTAGGGCGAGAGTGTGTAGTGCAGATTAAACAATAGCATGTTTGTTAGGTGGTTTGGTGGCTCAATGGGTAGAACATGAGACTGGGATACAGAAGTTTTCCAGTTTGAATCCCAGCCCAGCCACCAGGTGTGTCCCTGAGCAAGACACCCTGCACTAGCTCACTGTAACCCGTATGTAACATGTAAATCGCTTTGGATTAAAGCGTCTGCCGAAAAAACTAATGTAAAGAGAAGAACGTTACCAAAGAATGTTCTGTTGGCTTGGAGGATGCACAATATTATTTTAGGATGCAGTAGAATTAATAGTGTTTTAAACTATTAAAATGCAATCTGCATTACTTATAAGTCCCTGAAGGAAAACTGTATTAATGCAGTTATGCACAAAATAAAATTGTGCTCAGACTCTGGTACCAGAAGCTATTAATTGTACATATTTTATATTGCTTAAAAAAAACTTTAATTATTTGTGGCCAGGAACTAAAAAATTAATTATATATATATAAAATTCTTTCTTTTTATATGAGTTACTACAACAGTTAAATCCTATTTATTAAAGTATGTTTTGTAAATACTGAATAATGAGGAACACTAGGGAAAAACTAGAGTCAATGCTGAAGATGTGGAACTCTAATTAAAAACTGGAAATAAAATTTATTTGAATAAGTAAGACATTCAGTTAGAAAAGTAAAAGGTGTCTTGTTTGCTCAGGATCTGTTCCAGTGGTTTATTGACTGGCCTGTGGCTGAACACATCTCCATTTCATTGTACAGCCAATGCACATTTAATTTCGCCCCTTACATCTTTCTAATTCCGTGTAGTCTGGGTCTGGAACATGAGTCTCTGTGAGTCACTGCGTGTGCCTTCTACGGGCAGTGGTCTAATGGGGCAGGAGCCTGCTACTCCACTGAACACGAAGACATTCGTAGTGTGGACTTGGTTCTCAGATCTGGCAGCTCATGGTGTTTGTACTTTTGCGGCCACTCCGGGGAATTTGCTGCTTGCTAATTGATTCCAGTCACTGAAATATTGCTCCATTCTCAGTTGAGAGTATATTAGAATGGTTTTTAATTAATTAACTGCTCACTTTACAGGAATATGGCAAATGTCTTAAAGTGAAATCACTGTTGCACCGTTGTTGTTTTCCATGTCTTTGTAAAATGAAAGGATGCATAGATTTTAAATGGGGGGAAAAAAGCATTTCTGTTAACTCACCTTCTGTTTAGTGTTTTAGCCTGTATGGATGATGTGGTCCGCAGTTGGCTCCCTATGATGTATCCAAACAGCTTGATAGAACGGAAGGTGTCAGAGCCTCTACTGGGTCGGTGTCTTAACTTGCTGATCACTGGTGTTGATTTGTGGTTTTGTCTTTGTTAGAGGATGGCCAGGGTAGCCAGTGGGGAGATGGGGAGGAAAAAAACTGATGGTTTCACCAGACAAGTCCAAATACACATGATTTATTATTACCCAAGATCCACTTAGGGTCCAAAAATAATAACACAGGAAAAATACAAATGAAAAAAACAAATATGTATAAATCCCTAAGTAACACATCACATTGCTGCTAACAAAAACCAAAAAGTTCACAGTCCCAGGCACTGAAGTTCAGTCACAGGGACTCTCACTATCACAGGGACTCCTCACAATCACAGGGACTTCTCACTACTAAAATAAAATAGAAAGTAAAATATGTACATGAAATCATCATAGTACATATATTCGCTAAGATTTTAACTTCTTTTTACAACTTCTTTTTCCTGGACTTTAGGTGAACGAACTCTTGCCTTAGAACAAAGAAATGAACTTTAATTTCAACATCTTTTTAGAAAAGGTCACCCCAAAACCAAAAAAAATTGATTTTTGCACATGTAGCATGATATTTAACATTCATATTGCATTGTGTTTTAATTAAAAACTAAAGAACTCACAAATGTTCTAATACGTGTACAATGTAGATCACTGCTTATTGGTTAGAATCGAAGTTGCCGTCTCTTTGTTTCCGCAGCAGCATTCAGCTCCTGCATCACCTTGATTGCACATTCAGCACACTGGTTACTTCCTGGTGCCTGGAGTACCGTTACCTCCCAGTGATTATCTTATGAGTTCAGTGCTTTTTTGTAAGGTTTCAATATTTCTGACAAGTTCTTGAAGTCATTTACATTGTACATCTGGTTGGTTAAACAATAATCTGATGCACTCTTCAAACTCTCGCTGTCGGTATAAGAATGAATGCAAGGATAGCTTTCCACCTCGCATTACTAATATTTGGAATTGTTTGAAAAATTACTCAAAGGAAAATAACTGTTTTCTTCAAAGAATCTAAACACCCATGTTAGATGGTACACAAACTTAATGTCATCTCCCCATCCTGATTTATTGAGGATCTCTTCTGTTCCATTAACAAACTGTGCCTTCCGTTACTCGTAATTGTTCACCAGTTGAGACGCAAACTGATTTTTGATGTTTGGAGAATTGGTATTGGCACCAAGTTCTTTGTCCATCACCAAACGGAGAGTTATGTCCGGAATGTGATTATGACAACTGATAAATTTTGGTATGCTGACACCTTCTCTGAAAACATTCATTGCACTCTGAAAACAACTACACTCTTTTCCCCAGCGTTAAGACTGGTTGTATCAGCAATGATCATTTTCATTGCATTCCGTAAGTTGTATTCATCAAGAAATTCCTTCAGCTATATTTTCAGCCATTCCGTTTCTCAAACGCAGTGCGTCCAATTTTGCTTCAGTTCTTTCATTTCTAAGTACCACTATCTGATACTCATTTTCCTCAATGCGCTTCCCATTGACAACGTTGGTAAAAACCATTGTTCCATCTGTAACTTTTGAATCATTTCCTCCTCCACTTCAGCAGCCTGTTTGTATATTGACTTGTAAATTGCTGCTTGACTTGGAGTTGGAACGTCGATACCATCACGTGACAGTTTTTTGCAGCTATACGTGTGGATATTCTTGTGGATGTTACCAAGTTGGTTGCAACTCTGCTTTTGTTGTATTTTCTGTTTGATAGAAGAGTACTCTTATCATAATCATCATCATCTTCACCTTTATATTCACCGTCTGCAGATTCAGTACCACTACCACTAGATGCAAGATGGTAAAATGTTGCTGATGTTGATGCTGAAGCTGATTCAGCGATTAGTTTTTGTCTTTTTGAAGGGCGAATCGTTTCTTTATGTGCGGGTTGACCTGTAGAGTACCCCGCCTCTCCTTTACTTCCCACCTGCACATGGTACAGTTTTTTTTTTTTTTTGGTCTTCAGTGTATAACCACTGGCCGTTTACTTCTGTGATATCAAAAAGTTCCTTCGAAGAATCATATTTTCCCTTCCTAACACATTCATCAGCATTTTTTCAAGTTTTGTTCATATTATTTGATGTGAAACATGGGAAATTCAATTTAATTCTTCCATAATTTTGTAACTTTTTTGGAAATGTCCATTTCCTCCTTTCTTCCTTTGATTTGTGCTCCAAGAAATTGGTACCGTCCAGTAATTTGCATTTGGAGTATCATTCGGCACTTCTATAGAAGATCCTTCTAACAGCACACCTGTGGTTGCTGAAATCTCAGTAGATTGGTCCAGATAGCCTTGTTCTTCTGTAAGGTTGTATCACTTCTCTTGTGCAACATATCACTACTGACACAAATATCAAAAAGTATGAAGTTGGGTTGTTTGCTCCTGAAGCTCTCTCTGTCTCTCTATATGTATGTATGTAGATATATATATATATTTAAAAAAAATATTAATAATAATAATTGTCCCCTCACCCTCCGCGGGCGGTCTTATCCATCCAAGCTCGGGACCTCTACCAGAGGCTTGGGAGCTTGAGGGTTCTGTGCAGTATCTTTGCTGTTCCTAGGACTGCACTCTTCTGGACCGAGATGTCTGATGTTTGTCC
>JABJVR010004439.1:0-10572 GCA_025773905.1 Chitala chitala
CTATGTGCTCTGGGATGGGCTCCAGGTTTCCCCGCGACCCTCACCAGGAATAAGCGGTTAAGATAATGGATGGATAAAGGCAAATAGACAAACACAAATCCCATGTATTAATACTGTGTACAAATACCGGTTTTTATTTGGATGTTTAACTGAGATTTCTTCAGCATTTGTTTCTGAAAGTATATACTGAAACAACTGGACAGAGCACGTCCTTTCTGTGATTTGGGATCCTTCTGGGATCCTGAAGTTCACTCGTTCTGTTGTTCCGGAATTCAGGACACAAGGTGGCGCTGTTTTCCACTCTGTAGACTGAAGGAAAACACCCGTGCTTACAAAAACAAGAAAGCAATTTTACTATGGAAAAAACATTGTAAGGTCATAAGCATTTTCTGCTAGAGCAGTGATGTTCACGTTTGTTACTGCTTTACTGCACAAATGAGCAGAAATTTGTCATTGCGGCAGATATTAATTGCATCTCCAGAAAGAGGGCAGCGGTGTGATTGTTGAATTCATCACTTACTCCCTCGTAAATGACAAGTTGATTCTATTTTCAATGGATTTTAACCATTTGCCTCTCTCATCCATTTGTGATTGATCTGCCCTTGTCTGAGTAACATTGTTTTCCAGAATATATTTGAATGTCTCATGCTATTTCAAGGTCATGTTCAATATGTTTATCAGAGACTGAACTCTCTAAGTAAGGCATTTCCAGAATTTTAACAGGTTTAGGGCATACTCCATCCGTCCTGTTTCTAACGGGTTCGTCAGCATACAGAAATTATGCAGCAACCACTATAAAAATAAAATGTGTAACAAATTTCGATGAGAGTTTAATGTGCTGATGGAGGAGGTCCATGCCCAAGTTTTGTGATGTTTATACTGTACCTTCTAATGGTAGCAGATCAGTTTTAGGGTGTATTGGACTTATTTATTTATTTATTTATTTATTATATGCTGTGTTTAAACCTATTTCTCTATTTTGTGTAGTAGGACAGAATGCAATATTCATTATTGATGAGTTATGGTATTTACAGTTCTTACTTTAATTACTTGCAGCCACATGAATCAGACCACCACCTGGGAAGACCCTCGAAAGGCCATGCTACAGATGAACCAGCCATCTGCTGTCCCTGTGATGAACCCAGTCAGTGGTAAGACCCTTAGTGTGGGGCTCTGTAGACAGGAACAGTCATCTCATTGAGGGACTATGTTAGCTATGCTGTCAAGCCCACCTCACTGATGTGTTGGGGCTTCACGTTAGCTATGCTATAAGGCCAGCCACCCTCATGTGTTGGGGCTTCACGTTAGCTACGCTGTAAGGCCAGCCGCCCTCATGTGTTGGGGCTTCACATTAGCTACGCTGTAAGGCCAGCCGCCCTCATGTGTTGGGGCTTCACGTTAGCTACGCTGTAAGGCCAGCTGCCCTCATGTGTTGGGGCTTCACGTTAGCTACGCTGTAAGGCCAGCTACCCTCATATGTTGGGGCTTCACGTTAGACACACTGTAAGGCCAGCCACCTTCATGTGTTGTGGCTTCAAGTTAGCTACGATGTAAGGCCAGCCACCTTCATGTGTTGTGGCTTCACGTTAGCTACGATGTAAGGCCAGCCACCTTCATGTGTTGTGGCTTCACGTTAGCTATGATGTAAGACCAGCCACCCTCATGTGTTGGGGCTTCACGTTAGCTACGCTGTAAGGCCAGCTGCCCTCCTGTGTTAGGGCTTCATGTTAGATGATCCTGACACTACCAGTCAAATGTTTGGACACACCTAATATGGTAGCTGTTTCAACTTGACTAGACACTGATGTTTGTTAGAACTCCTTTAAGCCTGTAGGAAAAGCATCCCAGTTGAATATTTAATTAAGTTTGTTGCCAAGATTTTGCAAAGCTATAATCAAGGTAAGAGGAAGAACCTAAAATATGACGTGGATTTTGATGTTGACAAACACCTTTTTTGCTCACTGCATAATTCCACAAAAGTCAGTTTATATTTTTAATGACATTACTGTTATTCTAAAAGGCAGGGAATAGACAACCTGCACTTTCACATGGCATCCCCTCCCTTTTCACTGGTTGTGCATATGTCTGCTGAACGTTTGCGTACACAAGGACAGCAGCAGAATTGGCGTGGTGTTGTGATGCCACAGAGTGAAGTTTGGGCCCATGTGCAGACAGGAAGCTGTGCTCTGTCTTAGGGCCCCTTCCTGATGGCTGGGAGCAGGCTGTCACCCCAGAGGGAGAGAGGTACTACATCGACCACAAAAACAAGACCACCTCATGGCTGGACCCGCGGCTCGACTCGCGATACGGTACACTGTACTCTGCTCTCCACCGTGCTCTGCTCTCCACCGCACTGTAACACATGTTCACTTCGCTCCAGCCAGACTGCATCATTTTAGGTATTAATTAGTGATGGGTAAAAAAATAAGGTAATGTCATTAATAATTGATGATGTATGGGTGTGCATGGGGTTGTTATGGCTGTAATTTATTGATTTAGCCAGGCCATGTTGTCTCATGTCCTCAGAAGGCCTGATGCCCCTCTATCCCAAACTCATGTTGAGCTGATCTTTAAAAATTAAAATGTCTGTTCTCTGATGAACACCATATATATTTTCAAAAAAGCTAAGACGAACAACTGTCAAAAGTGTTTTTTACAATGTTAAATCATATTGGTGCTGAATTTCCTTACTCTTCCCTCCTCACCCCTGTTGGTAAATCTGCTTTGCTTTAAAATATCTGATCCTGAATATTAACGATGATAAATATTAGTTATTAAGGGTTAGTCTGACTTCACTAGATTTTGGGGAAGCTGCTTTGTGTTAGTCATTGTTTAGCACTATATTGCTGTTTATATTATAATCATTGTGGTGTTCATCACCTAAGATATTTAATAAACCTGTAGCAAAGCTGCTCTAGTAGTGCAGGTGGGCTGATGATCAGCAGGCCTCTGGGTGCTGGAAGGCTAGCTCTGTTTTAAGTGTTTCCCCTTGTCATTGCAGTGCTTGGCCAGCAGAGGGCAGGCCAGAGCAGCCCTGTGAAGCAGAGCACCACGCTGACCTCCAGTCCCCAGGCAGGTCTCAGCCAGAGGAAGCTGCCGGTGGAGAAGGAACCACAGAGGCTGAAGCACCAGGATCTGCTCCGTCAGACGAGACCTCAGGTTGGAGCATGGGTTCGGTTACATAGACCTCCATGACGGCTGTGGTCACATCCACCAGCCTTGATTAGCGTATGGGTGTGGGAAGGGCGCGGGGTCACGTGGGGACATGGGGTCGTTAACGTGGGCCCTGCAATTGGCCTCGCTGTTTTTTTGGACTGAAGGGAGATGCTGGTCTGGAAAGGAAAAGTCAGTTGTTGTTTCAGGTGAGCAACACAAAACCTAATATCAGATACAAAATCTGTTGTCTTTCTCAAATGAAGGTAAATTGCTGGGAAAAGAGATGAGTCTCTAACGACTGAGCACTCAGAGGAAGTGAGAGTGTTTGATTAACTTGCTGTTATTCCCGCACCACGAGTGTCATCTGTGACCTGTGACTGTGGCTTAACCAGACCACACATTGTTTTATACACATTCATCTGCATGTATCTCATGTGATACTCATAAATGTTCTGTTAATAAAATGCAATGCAGATTACGATTATCTGTAAGGCTTTTAAGTACAAAAGAGAAAGTTGTTTAATAAAAATGGGCCTGTCAGAGATAGATGAATACATGTATTGAAAGGTAGTGTCATAGCAGTGTTTCCAGTTTGCAAACTTTTAAAAAACCGATTAAACCGAGTACTGGATAAATTTAGTCACATCCATCGTGCTTCTGTTTTTGTCTTTGAGGTTGTCAATTTTTACTGCATGTAATAACTGTGACTTCAGTAAATGTATTTGCTTCCGGTTTATAGTGGATAGACAAGGCATGTGTCATTTAGCAGTGAATGGCACCTCTCTTAATGTTGGGTATCTAACCTCATATCGAAATAAAAAACCAAAAAAGCCAAATTTGTGGCTACTTAAAATTTTAAATTTAAAGAGAATGAATTTGGCATGAAATTTCAGCTGATATTTTTTCTATTACATACTGTATTAGCGTGCCAGTGGCTGTGTTAGATGTTACGATCCGTAAAGCGGTGTCACTGTGGCTTTCTGCCTTTAGGAGGTGGCACTGAGAAACCAGCTTCCCCCCAGTATGGAACAGGATGGGGGGGCACACAACGTCATGTCCCAGGACATCAGGACCATGACCACCAACAGCTCTGACCCTTTCCTCAGCAGGTGAGTCTCTGTCTGGGAAAACTCACTGAAACCCTTAGGAGAAGAACAAAAAGCAGAAACATCAACTTGCTGTGTTGCAGCGAGGATAAAGATGGCGATAAGCAGATGGTGTGTGTGAGACTTTCCTGAGGTGTGTGCTTTGTGATGGAAAATTCTTTTTGTATTCCTCATGTATGAGACTTTCTCTCATTTGTCAGTGCTATTGAATAAACATGTCAAACAGTTTCCTTATTATTGTAGTCTTTTATATCTGTGCTGTGGTAAAGCAGTTGGGTTACTTGTGTATTCTCTGCCTTTGCTACTGACACTTCATGGCAAACATTTACTGAGACTTTGTGTAAAGACATGGAAGTTGGCAGCCAAAGAAGTAAACGAAATCATTTGCTCAGGTTTGAGCCGAATGTTATGAAACAACCATCTTAAAATAGTATCGCATTACAGCTCCCTCTAGTGGTAACCTATGCAGTTCCAATTTACCTCTTGTGTAAAATGATGTAATTTTCCTATTTCCTTGACAGTCTGCATGTACGCGAGTCCCCAGACCAATGTGATCCCTGCACGTTGTGTTGGTTGAAATCAGCACCAGCTCCTTCTGTTACTGTCACCAGGTTGAATATTCAGTCAATCACTGTCCAGTTCAATTCTTTATTCAAGTGGCTACATGAATTTGCTTTTGTTTGTGTATAGACCTACATATAAATATATATCCCATCTATTTAGTAAAAGTATATATTTTTGTGACTGAAAGGAAAGGTGGCTTTACAGATCAGGGATGTCAGTCTGAGTTATGCTGGTATTTTGACAACATGACGAGGGGCTGATTCACGGCCATCTTTAATTTGCAGGTGAGGTGACTATGCACTGGAGACCCCTAGACTGTGCAGTGTTGGTCTGGCCTGTGTGTGTCACTGACTGTCTTCTACACTCCCCCTTTGCTCATTCTAACACTGCCAAAGTAGAGGACGCCCCTGTTGTGTGAGACGCTGGGCCAGGCGGAGGGGCACATCTGAACAGCGCTATGGAGTTTTAGCTCCCCTCTCCATCTCTCTATATACTTCACTTTTAAAACTTCATATTATTTTAAAGCATTCAAAGCTTTAATATACTCAGCATAGATTTTGTTGTTAAGCTGTTTTTAGGTATGTTATTTTTTTGGGGAATGGCTAATTGAATAAATTTCTACTGTTTAAATATTAGCTTTATGGTTGATGACTATATGGCTTATAGTGATTGAGTCATCTTATTAAAAGAAGCTGTTTAAGGCCCTATGCCTCAGCCTTTGACAGCAGGTTTGTGGCTCCGTGCACGTTCACTGTTGTCTGGGGATGACTTGCATTTTGACTTGCGTTTTGACCATGCCCTTTTTGTCCCTGCCTGTCCTTTTGTGTTTTCAGTGGTACCACCAGCCACTCCAGGGACGAGAGCACAGATAGCGGTCTGAGCGTGAGCAGCTACAGCGTCCCCCGCACCCCGGACAACTTCCTCAACAGCGTGGATGAGATGGACACAGGTGTGTGTGCCGGCAAGGCCACGAGAATGTCCCGCCTCGTGTAATTCTGCAAGGACATGTGGTGCAACTTCACGACTTCAGAAATGCTTGGGCTAAAATCACTTATTTTCCATGCTTGGTCTGCCATTCATTTATGATCTAAATATGAGAATACAGTATAAAAATACATCCTGTAAACAGCAAACAAACACCAGTAGTTTCTTTGCCAAATGCCCATTGCTGATGTTCTACATTTCCTTTTTCAAATCCTCCTCATCCACTCCCATTTAGCAGCTTTTTCAGACCTCATAAGCTTGTAGGTATTAACATTTTTTTTTTTTTCCACGCAGGAGATTCTGTTGCATCAACACAGCATAACAATTTTCCTGACTATCTGGATGCCATACCCAGCGCTGGCATGGAGCTGGGCACGCTGGAGACCGAGAGCGTGCCCATGGAAGGAGAGGAGCTGATGCCCAGCTTGCAGGAGGCACTCAGCTCGGACATACTGAACGACATGGAGTCTGTGCTGTCCGTCACCAGGATTGACAAGGAGAGCTTCCTGACGTGGCTGTAGAGGGCAGCAGGACTTGTCTTGTGTGAGCGTTCCCTTCTGACTGTACCCGAGCTCTCACCTTCGCACGGTTCCTGCCGTTTCTGAGGAATACAAAGATGCCTTTTCCTTCAAACGTTTTGCGTTTCGTGCTTTCGTTAATTCTTCCCAACAGCTTATTTAGCGGTTGGTCACAGGGGGCCAGGAATCTAACTGTGGTCACACACGACATAAAGCAGGGTGCTGTTTGGATTGGATACCAACCCAATATAGGGCATGACATGCTTGAATGGGATGCCAGCATAACACAGGGCAGCAGCTTTTTCAGGACTTAGTTTTACAATGAATTCAACTGTGTTCAGCGTGGTTCATGTTTGTGCTGTGAATAAGCATAGTTGTTATATGTACATGATATGAACAAACACACACTCTCCACATTATGTCATCAGGCTTTTTTTTTTTTTTTTTTTTTAAGTGAGTTATGACTTTTTTGTTTTGTTTCCTGGCAAGAACCTGGGAGAGTATAAAGGGTGTTGATGTGAGCTCCACATTCCTGTTCTGGTTATTTACCCATCTCATATCAAATGCCTTCAGTGAAGACTAGCGTTAAAAGCATTAATCTAAATAAAAGAAAACATAAATTTCTCCTACAGATATATAAAATGTTTGCATTTGTATTTAGTTGTAATGTTTTATATAACAGGAATTAGGTTGCTATATTTCAGTCTTTGTATTTCCAAGAGTTTTTTGTTTTTTGATTGCAGTAAAGTGTAGGGCTGTTTTGTAAGAGTTTTCAATGTGCTTCTCTGAAATTTTCCTCTTTGGTGTAAAAAGATCCTTTTATAGGCTTTTATCTTGTTTAGTCTGGTTTCCATATAAAAATATGTGACATGAGTTTGACTGAGAAGATAAAAGAGGTCAACATAGCAGTCCTATAATAAACGGCTGTTTCTGGCTCGTTATCTTGATAGATTAATGCAGTGCATATTGGTGGCTTCCCTGTATTTGGATCACAAACAAAACCAAGGATTGCATACATTTTCTTTTCGGCTAAAAACGTTTTAATTTTCCAGCGAAAGATGGACGCTGTATTCATGAAACTGGATGTTGTACGACGATGATCCTGACGTGTTAGTGAGTATGATGCTGGTCACAAAAAGCCGTGAAAGAGTCACGTATCAATCCTGAGGTTAGTTTTGTTTGTGTCACACAGTCGGCTGTTATTAATATTTTTGTTGTTACTATGGAGAATATATTTAACAAGAAAACAACCCTCAGGATTTTGGTGTCAGCTTCCAAAGATTACCCTGTCCCTCACTGAGCAATGACTGCAAATTATTTATTAACGTCTTCCAAATAAGCTAGGAAACATTTGTATGGATTTGCTCCGATTACATTGTTATAATGTAACGTAGACATTTATGTAATGTGTAGTGTTAATTTTCAACAAGATTGTACCCTGTGAGTCTGGCGTTAAGATTTAAGTATGATGTTATTGTTATTCGTTGTTGTATTTGTCTTGTATATCTAAGAACAACAAGACACTACAATTAACCCTACAAAATATATATAAAACACACAAAAAAAACTGGCAGTTGGAAGACCTGAATATTTTGAGTAAACAGATCAGTGTGATGTTTAACAGACTATTATTAAATGTGATAGTGGTAATTTCCAGTACCAGTTGGGTTTTAACGTTTTACTTTTTGTTATACCAGTTATATGCTCTGTTACTCCAACACAACCCGATGAAGGTTCTGTATCTGACGTATGAATGAAGTCTGTTAATTGTTGAAAAGAGGAAAAAAAAAGAGGAGATCCAGTGACCAGTCGTAGAACTGAGCGATGCGAGTGGAAAAAATGTAATAGCATAGTGCAGTTTTAATTGACCTTGTCGCCGACTTGTACTTTTTGCATAGTGGTGTTTCCCAAGTATGTTTTGACTGATGGATTTTTGAGTGTTTAGTGCTAGTAGTATTCACAAATTTCAAGGTTTGTTTTTATATCTATAAGTGCACACAAGCCTAACTCATGTACATTTATATGCTTTATGTACGTCCACATGTATTGTAATCTGATAGTGGAATAAAGCATATGCTTCTTTTTGGTAATGTTTGTGTTTTCCACATCTTTGAAGGCAATTTAGAGTTTACTGTGTTTAGGATATGGGGAAAAGCAGGAGCACGTGGCATGAACCTGCACACGCGTGCAGAACGCGAAGAGAACACGTGTGTAGTATATTTGCGATTGTTTTATTTTATATGGCAGACTAACATCTCTGTGTGAACAGGTGCGCATGGATCTGTAGAAGGGACTTACACAGGTGAATATGTGAATATATATAGCTAATGAATACAACGTTGATAGACAGAGTCAAAATGTGTGTTTCATTATTGATTTGATTGCCAGTATCAGCAGAGACAGACAACGATGTAAACTCCAGAGACACGGTGCTGAGTGCTAGAGTACAATATACGCAAAGGTGATGGGTGAAAAAAGGAAAATTCTGTTTTGACAGAGTGTGGTAACATGAAGGCGTTTTCCAGTTACTGGTATGGCATGAAAAGAGTGAGGGAACATGGTTGTGAGTACAAAGAGTCTTTATATCTTCATGGAGACACCAGACTAAAGTAGAGTGAATAAGCAACACAAATAGAACATCCAGGAGGGACGTGGAGAATCATGAGGCCAAAAATAGGAAAGAGCCAGGGACAAGATTAGATCTGAGCAAAGAAAACAGAAGTTATCTGTGGTCTGAAATGCACAAACAGTTCTTCGTTCATATAAGCATGAGTGAAACTTTTAACCCCACTTGATGGAAAGCACTGTGTTCTGGTTAACGGCACAGCATCTCAAAGTGAAAATGAAAGAGCAGCTCTCCGGGACCTCGCAGGGATCTGTTTCTTAGATCCAGCCGAGCTTTTGTAGCGATGTTCTCACAAGAAAAAGATGATTTCTTGCAAAGAGAATTTGAGGGAAGTGAATCAAAGCTGAGAGCCTTGCTTAAATGTTGAAATAATTGTGTTTATCTAAGACCAAAATAAAAAAACAAATACCAGAAATCTCATTAAAATGTCCCTGTCCATTGGGAGAACCGAAAGACACAATCTGTCTCTTAATAATGTCTGACTACTTGCTGTTATGCATGAAGAGAACATTACATTGAGTGACTCTGGAAACGTGGATAAGGTACAACCGAAGAGAAACGTGTTTGGGGGATTTAAACATGTAATAAAAGGCCCACTTTTACCTTTCTTACCATTTCAATGGGAAAAGATAATCTAATCCCTGTTTATGGGATAATGTTTGGTACTAAAGAAGAGGGTATACAGAAGTGTTTGAAAGGGCCTGAAAGTATGTAACACTGGCACTTCGACATTTTGCTTTTTGGGGGACTGTCACTTAACAATTTACTGATAGTGACAAACACGAACCCTAACTTCTGTAAAAGGAGAGAACCTGTATTTATTTTGTCAAGCACTATGTAAGTTGGAAACATTTATTTTAAAATGGTTTTATAACACGCAAGGTTGCATCTGCTTCACTGGGTGATGACGTAGGAGACCTTTTTTGCTTGCTGCAAGCTGTACGCTGAGGGGCAGCATCGCCATGAGAAATCCCTAGGAGGGTCGACACAGGGCTTCGGCTAAATACTCTGAGCGTGCACACTGGCCCGGAAGTGGGACAAAAATAATAGTGCAGCAGCAGCTGTGATGGTAATCTATGTGAAATAATAAAAAAAATATATAAAAATAAACCAAACGTTTGCCTTCCCATGACCTTTTGCTTGACATACGTCAACTCGCTCATCTGCCATGTCACAAGCCTCCAGAGCTTCCTCAGCATCACAGCAGAATCTTAAACTGCTTACTTTATGTGACTGCTCACCATGATGGACAAACCTAACTTCATGTGAATGTACAGACTGCTCACCATAATGGACAAACCAAATTTTGTGTGAATGTACAGACTGCTCACCATGATGGACAAACCTAACTTTATGTGAATGTACAGACTGCTCACCATGATGGACAAACCTAATTTTGTGTCAATGTACAGACTGCTCACCATGGTGGACAAACTAAACTCCATGTCAATGTACAGACTATTCAACATTATGGACAAACCAAACTTCATGTGAATGTACAGACTGCTCACCATGGTGGACAAACCTAACTTCATGTGAAAGTACAGACTGCTCACCATGATGGACAAACCTAATTTTGTGTCAATGTACAGACTGCTCACCATGGTGGACAAACTAA
>JABJVR010004440.1:0-14701 GCA_025773905.1 Chitala chitala
TTAATCTTATCTGTGCTAACACACACACACACACACACACACACACACACACACACACACACACACACACACACACACAGAGCTTCCACCTCTGTCTTCAACAATATATTGCCACGGGCTTGATGAACCTGAGATTGAGGGTCTTTGTTTTACTTAAAGGACTTTATTCCAGTTGTCATGGAGGCGGGATTAAAATAGCAGGAAATGCTTTTATTTCTGCTTTTGCACCTAGAATTCTGGAGGTAAGGTCTATGCAGTTTAGATCTATGTCATTTTTTCCTTCAGAAAGAAAGACCTTGTAGCGTGTGCATACGTCATGAAAGAAAACATGACTGAAACCTAAAGGGAAACAAGAACACGTGAACTAAGAAGATGCAAGATTAAAACTGAGAGAAAGGAGAGAGGGAGAGCTGAAGCAGGAGAGAGGTAGAGAGCCTCCTGTAAACTCCAGAGGACAGCTCTCGGCTCCTTATCCCTTGTAATCCCTACTCTATTCCAAGCAGCTGTCAGCACAGCTGGGCCTGTCAGGCCTTGGATGGGCAACCCACAGGGAGGTGGGCGGAGAGGGTGGCCGAGAGCCTCGAAGCGTCACCTGACTCTGTGACTGTGATGTGACGGAGAGGCCGCTCTTCTCCATAGTGGGTCTGGACAGTCTTGCTTCAGATCTACCTCCAGAGCACACCTCTGACAACACAACATGCTGTTAAGATGTTGTGGACAAACTCTCTGGGGGACTGTTTTCCATGGCAGCTTACAAATCCACCCATAGGTGGCTGGACATCCTGAAGAACCATGAGGGGGTAGGACAGAGGTTCCCTCCCTCTTTCGCTCATAACCCCATTGTGATATCAGAGTTTGTATTTATTTATTTATTTTGTGACCACTCATTGGGTAGAACATCTGGCTGGGATGTGGAAGTCTCCCGGTTTGAATTGCAGCCTGGTCACCAGGTGTGTCCCTGAGCACGATGCAAGGCGCTAGGTCCCCAGGTGCTGAAAACTGGCTGCCCGCTGCTTCCCCCCAGTGGATGGGTTCAGTACAGAGAATGAAGTTCACTGTTAGGTGATTAATTGGAGCTTGCAGAGTAAGAACTCGATTGTACAGCGCAACTGTGAGTTTTACTGTACACATGACAACCTGATTCTGATTCTACTAAGGCACTAATTAAATCAAAAAGATATATTTGATAGTGATTTATCTATGACAGAACATCATAGTTTCATGTCATTAACTTAATTAATTTTTGTATTATTTTGAATTTAAGTTCTAAAATCAGTTTTTACTCATTTTGTCATGACCCCATTGTATATCAGTTTAGCCCATGTGGGGTTGGGACCCCAAGTTTGGAAATCGATGAGGCAGGGAGCCAGAGTAGCCTGGGGGATGGGGGTCAGTGAGGCCTGTGCCTCTGTTCAGGGAAAAAAAAAGATTAATGCAAGACTTTTTCAGTTTCATTTTATTCTGCAAGCAGATCTATAAGATGAGTCACCCTGATCGATAAGTCAGAATGGACAATCATTTCAAATGCTTACCAGTTCAATTATTCCATTACTAGAGGAAAATCAATTTCTTTACCTTTTAAAGCAAGTGACCAAAGAGGGACTTAATAGCTAATTATCATAAAAAAAAAAAACTGTAAGAAGTTTGGATTTAGCACCAGAAGAGAGGAAAACATTGAAATGTTAACAGAATGCATTTATTTGCTCAGATTTCCGGTACGCTCTGTGTTGAGATGAGACTGTGATTTACTGACAAGAAGCACGCATTTGATAAATATAACATGAGTGTCAGTCCTGGCAGGAATAGCAGTGTAAGCGGATTGCAGATTAATACTTGTTACGCAGAGTGCTTGCTTTGAGGGTCAAGCCTACAGGAAATACCCCCCCCCCCAAGTGTCTTCTGCCCAGTTTTGAGAGATTTTGGGTGGGTGAACTAGCATTGTGAGGGTGTAGATTCTCTTCTTCCTCCATCTTATCCCTTTCTCCTCAATGTCTGCCGTGTTGTCATGGGAACGGCTTGTGGTTTGTATGGCTGACTGCTGAACAATGAACAAGCAGGGCCACTCTGGCCTCCCCCCACACCCCCAGCCCATCAAATGCACCTTACCTGAAATAAACATTTATGTATCATGCCCCAAAATCTGGGGTGCTGAGTTCAAGTGAACAGGACAAACTAAGTAAAGATGACAACAACATGCTGTCAGATTATGTTAAGAACTGTAATTAAAATGCGTTTGGCTATTTTTAGGTTGAACAGGCTGCGTTCAATTGTTACTTAAGTTGTTGCTTGTTAATCTGACAAAATAATATCAAGATAAGTAATATCTCAAATTGTTGTAGTGAAAACATGACAAATGCGTTATTCCTAATACGGTTCAGGGCGATTTCTTGAAGCCGTTTTCCACACGATATTGAAAAACAATTAATTTGTAGTATTAGTATTATTCTTTACAACTGACATTGAGCATTGGCCACTGGATAGCCATATAACAGTGACACAATCATACTGCCATGTATTCATATACGTCCTCAGACTAATGTCATACATGTCAAACATTTAAACTGCTTTTGGTGTTGGACCTTTACAATTGACGTCTTGGTGAAACCTTTAATTGTTACAGCCAGTGCTTTCCCTGTGATAGACACATAAAGGAGTCGTGTTTGGGTTGCTTGAGGTGGTACGGCTGACTGAAATATTAACTTTACAGACCTCCCTGGAGCTGAACAGGCAGCCAAGTGACAGCAGAGCTCCAGCGGAGGATGTGAGGCACAGTCTCCGTGTGCAAACATCATGAGTGGGGCTATTTTAGCTCCAGTGATTAATTGCTTCAGAAGACACGAATAGAGGGAATAATAGAGAGGTGCTGCTGAAGAAACAGAGAGTCCAAGCCAAGTGTGGGTGTGTGTGGAACCTTGCTACTTCTTTTAGGATGTGATGTTCATCAAAGCTTTAGTCATCTTCATCATTTACTGGCTGAAGGTTCACCAGTGGCCAGTATGCCAAGACAAGGAAAGTTAGCCTGCCCTATCTTTCTACTTTTGAATGGTTAGAGTAACCATAGAGTCTAAGGAGAACATGCAAACTTCATGCACACACTGCTGGGAGCCAGCTTTGAATTGTAACCTTGGAGGTGTGACATAACAGTGCAACCAACTGAGACACCACCCAAGTCATGCAGAGTGTACTTTTTAATGTTTTACATCTTACAGTTCAGTCAGGATCAAACGTGCAATATCTGCAGTCTGGCACAAGAATACTGCTTACAGTCTAGACTGTTCTGAAAAGCTCTTTGGGTAAAATGTGAAACAGAGATAAATCAAATGCGATTTGATGATGAAGAGTTAAATCTACACGTTCATCACGCTGGTAGCTGAAGGAGAAATGATACTGTGCACATTTACGATTTACTCAATGATAAGCACGGACTGTTAAAGGGAGGGATTTTCACACCTAAAAGTTTGACTTCCACCACTCGAATGAGTTCTGGTCCTGAGAAGAAAGAAAAGAGTACTTTACAGTATTACTTTCTGTGTCAAGTGACGGGTATTATGACTTCCTTTTTTAGCACACCCCTGTATGCAGCTTACCTGTTGTACTATTATTTTTAAACTAAAGAATTTTAACTACATTTTTTTCCCCAAGGGTTCCACAGCAAGTTCTCTGTAGGGTCCTGGTATAATTTAAGCAGTACTGAACTTCTGCAGTATGCAGCAAATATATTTCTGGGGCTGAGAGGGCTATGTTAGGCGATCTACGTGATGCTAGTGTGTTGCCATAGAAAGCGTGTTGGTGGGAACTGCTGGCTTAGCTGTCCTCCTATCTTCTCCTTCCTTCTGCTGGGCCAGCATTTGCGTAGCTAACGAGAGCCGTGGGCAGGAAGCCACCACCTGCACCGTTTACGCGATGAGAAGGCAGCAGGTGGGCTTTTGAGCTTCGAAAGAAGCCCACGTTTTTTCCCCCCCGCCTCAATTTCAGTTCTGTGGGAGTCCCAGAGACGTGGGTGGATCCATGCGCCACGCTATGCTTTCCACCAAACCATGCGGTATGTTAAATAAAGCCTGGCTTTAGAGAGCTTGAATCGGAAAAGCCCAGTCATTATTTAGTTCGAAGCTCCCGGAGTTGGTTTTACGGTCTGTAATTGGTTTTGATTTGCTACGGCGAATGGTGCATGTGTGCTGTGCATTTACATCAGCTGCTGCACCCGGGGCGTCGGGTCAAAGCCACACGACACTGCTTTGCGTCAGTCTGTCTGGGAAGGCGTGAGCGTTGTTCTTAAGCTGCCTTGTTTCTTCTTGTTTTCTTCCTTTCCTTGCTGCACTATTGCCTGCTAAATTCGGTGGAAACAAAATAGATCTGTCCTCCGCAAATAGGGGCCAATCTGTTAGGGCTGTTGCCGCACACTTGTTTTGATATTAATGCATGCCTGCTCATCCGCAGTTCATGCGAAAACTCTTTTTGGTATGCTCGTTTACCCAGAAAAGCCACATCCACCCATTTCCATTTTAATGGTAGCACTGCTGGACTTAATTGATAGATCATGCAACTCAGCAGGAAATTCAGTGACACAAAACAGCAAAATCAGACACATCTGGTATAAAGTTTCCTGCAGATTGGAAGACTTTTTTCAGAGGTCAAAATGATCATTTGATAGTGATATGATTAACCCTAATTATTACGGTGCTCACCAACAGTGTAGTAACATATATGTGGGTGAAAACAGCTTTTAAGAATGTACAACACTCGGGTAATACAGTTTTATATTTAAATTCTCTCCTGTTTGTTTTTTTTCATTATGGCTGCTCAGAGTCCTCAGGTTTTGAACACAAAATGTTCACTTCTTGTATTTAAAATGTGACATTTCTTTGGTCCATACAACAAGAAGGAACTGTCAGCCAAACGTATTTCTTTATCTTTCATAATCACCACCATGCCATGGTCCACCATGCTGCTGCTTGTCTGGCACTACAACGAGCCCGTGACAAGTACCCTGTGGTCTCTCAGCTTCTCTGTGGACCAGGTGCCCCCAGACCCTTAGAAGGAGCAGCAGCTATTCACAGAGTATTTCAGCAAATGTGTCAGCATCTGCTGTCACGGCAACCTACGTCAGGGGAGGAAATCATAAAAATGATAAATGCAGGCAAAAAGGTAAGGTTTTTTGCCTTAAATTAGAGCTCTTTCTTTGATGGAACTATTAAAAAGATTAGCGACGTCAGAAGCTGAGCCAGGCGCTGTATTTCTGAGGCTTTGTTTATTTATTTTTTTCTGTTGATCTACCGTCAGGTGACACCATGCTCGGTCAAAGTAAATGAAGAAATCACATAATAATCTGACTGTGCAAGAAAATACACAACATATGCGGCCTCACATGCACTCAGTGACAAAAGACAGGCCGATGTATGGAACTACATGTTTATGTGACTAAGTATAGTCATTTTGTGAATAGTCTGTTTAATATAAAACTTTGATCATGGCAAACTCAACAGAAACAAAGACAAAATAGAGTTTCTTTTTTATTACAGATGACTGCAATAACTTCATATGTACCTGGGCCTGTATGTATGTGTTTACAGTCTATTGAAGCAACTACTCCTAAACAAAGCTTAGAACAAAAGGTGTACCCAAAAAGGAAACAGAATTCTAACTGCACAATTTTTTCCCATTCGCATTATAACATTACTAAAGACAGCCGAATTTAAGCTTGCAGGTAAAGCTTTGCCATTTGAGTTTTCATGCGCAATTAAAGGCCTGCGCATTGCGTGACTGGAATTAAGGTGAACAGGAAACAGCAGCGTTCATAGCTGGGCAGCAGAGGGTCAGTGACAATATTACACCCTAAATGACATAGGCTGAAATTATGGCGGGAACTAATATTGTTTCCACTTACATGAGTGGTTAGAAGTGTGAAATTTTGAGCTACTCGTATCGCCTCTGATACAGGTATCTTCTGAGTAACTCAGTAATGTAGTAGGCATGGGGCCATTTACAGGGGAGCAAGAAGACGGAGAATCCTATGAAATTATTTATAGGCGGTTTAGTGCATTATTTCATTTGGAGAAAGTCAAGTTAGTGGGATGGAAAATGGCTTATTCAAGAATAAGAAAGAGGCCCGGATGACTCCTTTTAATGTCCAACATTAGCATCTTTTTGCAGAACCTGCGTTGGGTATGTGGGGAAAACCTCAGCAAGGCGCCTCATTGGAATTGTGGGAGATGTGAGGAGTCATTAAAATGGGCTTTCTTTTTTCATAATGCACACATATATTACTGGAAGGAAATAAAACCATAGATACATAGGAAATCTCCATGGTGTAAATCCCGCCACTGTAAATATGCATATTAAAAGGTTGGTGGGAAGCACTGCAACCTTTGCAAAGATATTTTACTTGAAATAGTGTGAGATGCAAATGGTATTTTGGATTTGTCTCTCAGCAGTGCTGCATAGCAGATACCTGTGGGTGCAGTGCTGGGGTAAAAGGTTACCTAAAGACCTACCCTCCCAACGTGACGTCATTACAGCCTTGTCCATGTTTTCCAAGTACCGATCAGCCAGATCTGAGATCCCAGGCATGGTGAAGGTCTGGCTTGCTGCTGTGCAGCCACAAAAGAGACTGCACCAGCACAGACTGATGCAGTCCTCTGTCAGGGTCTCAGCAGCTTTGGATAGACAAGCATGATCCTATAGTGAAAATGCATGTCCAGAGCCTCCAGATGAAACTCAAGTGCCCCTGTGTTTGGTCTGAAGTTACAGCAGAGCAGGAAGTTGTTGCAGATCAGGTTGACTCAAACTTGAACAGTTGGACTGTAGGCTTCAAAGCTCTCGTTTGTTCCGCTCAATGGGTAGAACATCAGGCTGGGATGCAGCAGCTTCCTGGTTGAAATCCCAGCCACCAGGTGTGTCCTTGAGCAAGACACTTAGTGCTACCTCAGTGTAAGCCGTATGTGAAATATATGTCTCTTTGGATAAAAGCGTCTGCAAAAACGAATAAATGTTAATGTATTATTTCCCACAACACCAACCACATTTTTTGAGATGGCTCCATAGTAGACCTCGTGGACTCCAGGCCTGTAGACTATACTGATAAAATGCCAGTTGACAGAGAGTGTGTGTTGTTGGAGATCCTCTGTCCTCTGCCCTGCTAATGTTGTGTGTCTGTGTGTTGTAGTTCACTTAATGGAACAGTGAGTAATGGGTGCTTATGGAGGTCTTAGAATACAGAACGCAGTAAAAAAACAAAAAATCTCGTTAACAACAGCAGTACCAACTGGACAAATTAACTGAACACTTAGATTGACTAAGTCTTGCAAATACAGTGTTATTTCAAGAAGCTGCTAAAGATCAATCAGTGAAACTAGCATAGGAGTTTGGTGTTCGAGAGCCACGGCACCTCTTTTCTGTCCATGGCAGGAAGGTTGTTAGCTGTCTGTCCTAATGGATTGCTCTCAAGTTTGGAAGCCCTTCAGTTCTGAAGGTCGAGACACAACAGAACGGCATGGGACAGAGCACTGAGAGTGCAGAGCGCTCTGTAAAAAAAAAAAAAAAATATGATTAACATTGACCTACTGCATTATGGGATTTACTCTGCGCTGTGCTGTTGAGATGGAAATGGCACAGACACCGCTGTCTAATGCTGTCTAGAAACTGTCTAGGTCCATTATCACAGTCCATTGGTTAAGTCTTGTCTTGTCATTTCTTTAATTGTTGTCAATTTGCCATTGTTAACTTCTCAGTGCAGGGCAGCTTTTTCCTTTAGAGTCTATATTTGAGGTGAAAAAGTAGCGACAACAAACCTGTAATACATATATTTTTTCATACATCAGTACCAACCTGTTCTTAAATATATTTAAAAGCTGGAATGTAAATTAAATAGTGTAGGCCAGTCAGCAGAGTGTGGGTTATAGGTGCAGGTCCGTTAAGGTCTGGTATGCTCAGTGGAGGCTGTGTACATATATGCTCTGCTTCAATTGAGCTTGGGGGCTCATTTATATTATTCTTGAAGAAGAAAAAACACATAAGAAAAATCAAGTTTTCTGCGAAATTTACAAAAGCTTGCATAAACCAAGCGACTCATCATTCAGCATTACAAATGGCACTTATCATGGAGACATTTGCACGTGTGCACACTTTAGAACCTGCCTCATTACCGCCCAAAAAACACGTGGAGATATGAACCCACAAAGATTTTGCCACAAAGGCACATCCAGCACATGTGGTCACCCTTAGAGCTGCGAAGAAGTACTGAAGAACTGAAGGGGACTAAGGTGGTTGGGTGACATTTACCCTGTATTAACATAATCAGTGAAAACATATACCTGTGTTTGTTTTACATTCTTCTCCACACACGCAACCCACACACACAACCACAATCCTCGCACACACCTTGTTCATGCTTCTCGATGATTTCCTTTTTAACTTCTGCCATAATCATCTCCTTCTTCTTACCACCTTCCTTTTCATGCTTTTTTTCATGGGGGGCCATTGTTGCAGTACTAACGAACAGTCACTACACTTGGATGCAAATTATGAAAATGCTTTACGTACACACACATGGTCACAATACTATAGTAAACAGTATGCTTGTGCAGATGCTGCCTGTACAAGAGATACACGCCGACTGAGGACGAGTACGCGGGAAGCTTACCCGAGCTCCCATTGTTTTATGCAGTGAGAGAGAAGAACCATCTCACAAATTACTGCTCGTTAACCAAAGCACTCGTAAAGCACGTTACTCTAATCCAGGGTTCCACTGTGTGTATATACATATATAGTGTACTATATATATATATATATATATATATATATACATTGTGTATTAAAATATGCACCCCATTTAACCAGTGTTCCCCTTCACTACACTATGTGGGTGGTGAAATTGGTAACTGCTGTCTTCTGCATGCAGTGTGTGTGTGTGTGTGTGTGTGTGTGTGTGTGTGTGTATACTGTATATATGTATGTACAGATGGTCCCCGAGTTACGATTTTTAAATCTTACGATGACGATAGCGATACGACAAAATTGTAAAAGTATTTTACGTTTAGGCAAACGTAGCAGCGTATGCGGTACGATACATTGGGACGCTGCCGTGATGTACACATATATACGTGTATGTACATATATGTGTGTGTGTGTGTGTGTGTGTAGTCAACTTACCGATGTGACATTCATCTCTAAGTGCTAAAGCCTGAAGATTATGACTTACATTGCTGGTTCCTTTAAATGAAAGCATCACACGTGGATCGAGGCCATTGTGCCACAGGTGTGTTTCTCACAGACGAACCTCGCGTTGGTAGAATGAAGCTGATTTCTGTCCACAAAGGCTGTTTCATTCTATGATGGTCCTTTTATTGTAATCGTCGCGCAGCCAGTAGCACAATAGTGTGTTTGCAGTCATTCTTTTCGAAAAGCTACTGTGTTTACTCACTTGACACAAATGTTGAATGCTAGTTGTTTGTCTGGTATGATAAAAATGTTTCTGTATTTTTATTTTAACTCTTGTTTATTCAAGTGCTAACACTTAGCACACGCGCATTACAAAAAAACGTTTCTGTTTGAGCCGTAGATGTCAATTTTTCATTTATTCTATTTTCTCCAAAGTGTTCGTACAACAGCTCAGGACCGTTCGTAAACATGCAAAAATTTTCAAGAAGAGTTTTTCATAAATCCAAAAATATTCATATAAATGTGTGTACGATTGTTTCTTGTCTGTGTTGATTGTGGGAAGAACTTAACAAAGGAGCTCCCTGGTCTTACAGCCTAAGCTAAGTTTGAAAGTTGAAATGACACAAGTGCGGTACTTTACATAATCAAACCTTTCATACAGTGAGAAGATGAAGCATATTCCAGACACTGTGTCAGGTAGCGAGGTGGTTAAGAATATGAGCTTGTAACCTGAGGACAGCTTGTTCAATTTTAAATTGCTCCAGTGAAATGCCCCGCTGTGTGAATGAGGAAAATTGTGATGTACACTATCTAAACATCAAAATGATGATAATGGAAAAATAACTCTGAAACTGCCTTAGGCCTTTTAGTCTGGGGTTCAGAACAAGAGATGAGAGAAGCTGTCCTTGTTTTGGAGAGACGAGAAGTGTAAGACTGTGGTGTTGCTAGAAAGTTCTCCCCCCTGTTTTAGGGGTATTTCAGGGAGTCTCCACGCCGTGTCCTGGGTAAAACGATCCTTTGGCAATCCCTCGTAGCTGCAGTTAAAAGTCGTTCCGCATCGCCTAGGGACGTGTCCAGCAGCACGTGGTGTTAGAGTCCCCAACCACAGGTACACCTGCCCTGATAAGCACCACCCCCCACCACCACCACCTTTCAAATTTCACCTGTGTTGCCACACTGAACAGAACTGAGTTTTGCCCACCACCCGTCTGATCTACCTTGCAGCGGCGTGAGAAATGTTCACACATCTGCGTGACGTACTTTCAGAAATTTCTAGAAATCCATTGCTGTAACATTTTGAAACGCACCCAGAAATAGCTCAGATTTTTGCTGCTGGTTAGCTGGAGCAAATGAATTACACTACACTGGGTGTCGATTTCTTCCAAAGTTTTTTCCTCCTTTTAAGGGAACTGTTCTGATTAAATTGATTATATAATTTCCTGCAGGTTACTGATGTTTGACATATTGGAAGCTGTACCTGGTAGTGGTGGTGGTGGTGGTGGTGGTGTGTGTGTGTGTGTGTGTGTGTGTGTGTGTGTGTGTGTGTGTGTGTGTGTGTGTGTGTGTGCATGTGCGTGGCGTGTGGCGGTGTATTATTATTATTAATTATGTGCCAGTGGAAGACCAATGAAATACTTAGGTTAAGCTTTGGGGAAGATTTACAAAAGAAACAATGATTCAGTTTTTCCCTTGCTGAAATTTTAAACATTCAACTTCTAGCCAAAAGCTGCTGCTTTTGCATTCACGTTTGAAAACGTTTCTCATAATTTTTTCACACAGGTTTCAAAAGTGTTAACTTGATTTTTTTGCGGGTGATTTAAATGTTGTAATATGATGACATGCTGAAGGACTTTCTATCAACAGTAGGTTTATAAGTAATATTATGAGTCAATATATGTGCAGTTTAGCACCTGCATATTAAAACGTTTTGACTACATAACCATTAAAAATGGAAATCTTAACTTTTTGTCATTTCAGGGCATTTCACAAATGGGTTTGAAAGCAGACGTTTTTTTTTTATAAAAAAAATAATGCAAGTTTTAATTGAGGCTATTTACTCCCATTAAAATCCGAACTAGATGTCCTTTTGGTTTTTTTCCTTTTCCCAATACAAATTGTATCGAGTTTTTGCCGTTAACGAGTGCCGGACTGACATCGGTTCTTGTTAACAGCTGGATAGTACATACTCCATGGTCATTAAAACTGGCAAAACCAATCCAGTTTAGCTGAGACATGTCTGACATCTCTGTACGTTTAGAATTAAATAGCCTGAACCACATCTTCCCTTTAATCACTTTCATTTATCCTAATCACACAGCAGAGCCCTTTGTACATAACGATTACTGCTTATCCTCCACACTAACACAGTGTGAGTATGAAACGCACAAATGTGTGTGATGTTCTGAGCACGCGTTTAGTTGGCGGAGTTTACTTTGCATATTCTATTTAGTTTGTGTGTTTAGTTTGTATAGTTCATTTCAGATTTTGCTTTTGTGACATGTGGTTTGTAAAGTTAATATAATTTACAGCTCAGCTGGAGGCTGACATGAACAAGATGGTTCCACTGGGTTAGAAAAGTGCTTCTCAGCCTTAAATTCGTAACAACCTCGATATGATGTGAGTGAATGTATGTGTTTGTGGGGCCCATGGTAGGCTGGCATCCTGTCCAGGGCGGACAATGCCTCGCACCATAGGCTGCCTGGGATAAGGTCCAAGCCACCTTCAGCCCTGTACATGATAAGCATTTGGGTAATGGGTGGATGAATGGATGGATGATTGTGTTATCATAACATGCTTCTCTACTGTAGATAATGTGTTTTATTGTCACCTCTATGACAATAGGGGAAGCTAATCTAAAACAAAAGATCAGAATTAGATTGGACTTAATGTAGCCAGTCTCAATCAATCGAAAAACACCTTGATTGGCTCAGATACTTGTATTTATGAATAGTTTTCTCTCTCTCTCTCTCTCTCTCTCTCTCTCTCTCTCTCTCTATCTCTACCCTCTCTCTCCCTCTCTCTCTCTACTCACCCTCTCCCTCTCTCTCTCTTCTCACCCTCTCCCTCTCTCTCTACTCACCCTCTCCCTCTCCCTCTCTCACTTGTCTCACCCTCTACCACCCTCTCTCTCTCTCACTCTCTATCTCTACCCTCTCTCTCCCACGCTCTCTCCTCACCCTCTCCCTCGCTCTCTCCTCACCCTCTCCCTCTCCCTCTCTCCTCACCCTCTCCCTCTCCCTCTCTCTCTGTCACACACACACTTAACCTTTTATATAATTCAGGGTAGAAGGTACATGTGTGTGTGTGCGTGCGTGTTTGCGCACGCGCGCGTCTGCGTGTGTCTGTGTAAATGCCAGACACTGTTGCACGCATGCTGCTGTGCAATCAAGCGTATATGCCCTCCCGCTATTAATTCAATTACAATATTCTATGAGGAAATATTTATTCGTAAAACAAGAATGACAAAATGCGATTTTCCCGCTTGTTTGTTTTTTGTTTGCATGCATCTGTGTTTTTATTTTAAATACGGGTAACGCTGATAGCAGAAGTCCTCAAATAATGTATTCCTAATTATATTTTAATCATCCAGCATTGAAATTCAGGACGACAACAATGCCATAGAAAAGCACTGTTTATTGTGTGAGGACACTTAATGTTCTGGCAGGTTCTCCATTAGAGAATCAGTTTGCAGAGGACCCTTTTCCAAAACATGTGCTAGCAGCAGCTCTACAATGTCCTCTTTAAGGATGCAGCAGTGTTGGACAGGGAGCAAAAGCAGTTTGACAACAAATCATTGGTTTTTCAGTGTCTATGTTCTGGTAGCTTAGTGAGCCTATGAAAGCATCTGGACACCATGCTAGTTACTCAGGTTTTTAAGTTAGTCCAGGGGACTGTAACTAATGTATCTAACTAATTATCCAACTGACTTGGTCTGGTAAAAAAGAAAAAGCCAGCTGAGATTGGAATTTCACATTTCAACATAAAGACTTTAACCAATGTGCCACCTGCTGGCCATTCCAGGATATCATATATATGCATTGCCAATGATTGCCACTGAAAAATTGTGAAAGAGACTTAACATTAACAAGAGAATAACATTAGTGTAAAGGGCTGCAGGGGTTTATCTGGTCCGATGTAAGCGTTTGAGTTCTGCAGAGGTGGAAGAAGGGCACCTTGCATCTCGTGTGCATGTTTTCACAAGAATTGACTCTGCACTTTGCAAATTAACTTTGACATTAACCTTTCTGTATATTAGTGGGCTTAAAGCCGGGGAGATCTGCGCTGTGTGCTCTGATGCCGGGGCGATAACGAGATGACTGATTGATTTTCCATTTAATGACTGTCTGTTTTCAATTAAACAGTGACGATGCACAGTCAGTTGAAAAAGAGGGAAAAAAGGTCTTAATACAACACCATCTACTGGTGAATTTTCAGGTTTTTGCTTAGTATGTTGGTTCATCCAATGAAAAACAGCAATTCCGGAAGAAAAAATCCAAAACCTTGTCCGGTTGAGTAGGATGAAATGTATAGAAAGAGGCGATTGCAAGGGTCTTTCACCTTTTTTGAACACGGTTCTGCAGGTGAATTTACCACCTGACGAGCTTAAGGGGATGCTTTAATGAGTACGATATGTTAAGCAAAGCCAGTGGGGTCATGCCTGAACAGGTGTGTTCTGTCATGTGTATGTGTGTAAGTTGGATTTGTGCTGCAGCAGTGTGTATGAGTCGGAGGGCAGGCACAGTGATGTGCAGTGCTGGATCGGTCGGGCCGTTTCTTTATCTCCATTTCGTCTTTTCTTTTGCGCTTTTATGAATGTTATTATTCATAGGGCTCACGCCCTCTTCTAGACAAAGAAAGAATGTGTGCATTAGCTTAAGGTGAGTAATGAGAAACAAATCTCTGGGGAGGGGGTGTATATGCAACATGGGGTGAGACACTGTTGTTTACTAGGTGAGGGTCTGAGTAAAAACAGCAAAGACCCAGGGAGGGGGGCAAAATGAGCCATTAATTTAAAATCCTCGTAGAAATTCAGCCAGATGAGTAATTTAACATTCATGTGATGGATTATGCCATGAATGGTTATTAAAATTTCAGATTGGATGCATTTTTTTTTTTTTTATGAGTGGCCACTGACAAGTATGCAGTATGCCGAGGTGCGCGTGTCCTGCGATGCAGAACTCGGCCCGTTAATAACCGCAGTGCTCCCACCTCCGTTTCTGCCCCTTTTCGCAGGACTGGTTTCCATGTTTGCGGGGCAGCGACGCTGTGGCAGAGCTGATTTAATGTCGGTTAGATGCTGTTGTAACTTTTTTACCCCTGTTCGCGACTCCGGCAGAGGTTTACCTTTGAGGACGCCGGCTGAGCGGATAAAAAGAATTGAGCACAGGCCTGATATTTTTAGTAATGCGCCATTTTCTTACCATCAAAATGAAAATGAAGTGTCACTTCTGTAGATATTGCTGATTAGGATGGTGGGGGGGGGGGGGGGGGGGGGGGGGGGGGGGGGGGGGGGGGGGGGGGGGGGGGGGGGGGGGGGGGGGGGGGG
>JABJVR010004441.1:0-14700 GCA_025773905.1 Chitala chitala
TTTTTCCCCCATATGTATCTTTTTCACCTTTTCATCTGACCCTGTTGACGGACTATGGCTGGTCTGCCATAAGCATCTACTCTCTATGTGTTTTGGACAAAAGCACTTTGGTCTGTGCTCTTTTCTATAGCTCTAATAGGTTAGAGCTTTCAAAAGTAAGAGCGAGATAATGAGAGACATTATATTTTTGTCATGTTCTTGTGTCCCCAATATAAAGCCGTGTCCCTCCAATACAATTTTTTTTTCTGACGCTGTTTTTCCTGACAGTTTATTGCAGTATTCTGTTCTAAACCAGACATTCAGACATCGTTTCCACTACTGCAGAGTAATAGGTCATAACTCTCTGCTCCTGTATAAATCGCATCTTTCAAAGTAATTATTTATGCCGTTCATAAGCCGATTTATCACAAGTATTCTCTGTTGATATCACATTTTCTCAAGTTTATTTGCAAGTAATGTGAAATTAAAACATTTTTGCAATTATGTTAACGTGTTTGGGATAGGTAAGTATTTTTTTAACGTGAAAATTAAGGCAATGCTGGCTTAAAAAATGTGTTTAAAAGGTGTGTTTCTTCTTTAATGTTCTTAGGAAAGCACCTAAGGTACTGACTGAATTGAAAAAGAAACAGCAATGTCTTCTGTTGGATGAAATTATAAGATTGTTTCTTAGTAAATGAGGTGTGTGTTACACTTTGGTGGTATTAGTCATATTTTTATTTTAATTCTATTTATTTATTTATTTATTTATTTATTTTTAATTTAACAATTTATGTTCAATGCTTTACTTACATTACATGTTCACTTTTTTTTCAATATTACAATTAAAAATGTGTGGTATCATGTATATTTATGTTTTAAAAACATTTACTGAAAGCAAACTTTACCTTACGGACAAAATGAACTTAAAACATATATATTATTTTGTAATTAGACGTGTAATTCAAAAGCAAATTTAAATAAAACTTTTTTTTAATTGTTAGCAAAGTCAACATAATTTTATATAGAGTTTTTTTTTTCTCAGTGTTACTGAATGCAAACTTCATGTCTGTACTTTATTTAATTGTTTAATCTCAAATGTCGGTAACTTTAACCAAAGCCTTTGTCCTATTCAGCGGCACAGTGATTTTGTGTTGGGCAACGTGGAGCACAAGGTACAGAACACCACACTCTCAATGCCACACTCACAGAACACGCACAAACAGGAGCACACGCGCAAAGCTGCCGGTGTGGTCCAACCGTAAAGCATGATACTGTTAATCATGTGGTTGTGGGGTCAAGTCCCGCATTTGACATGAAAGCTCTGGAAAGTCAGCTTTAGGCAGGCATAGAAGCCTCATTAGATACAGTCACAATGAAGTTTAATCGAATTTATCCAAACAGCATTAAGTATACAGTATATGATTCTGAGAATGGCCTTCTAATACCGCTGACTGGCTGATTTTTCTGATCCAGTCAGTATACAGATCTGCAGAAAATCTGATACAACACAGTGATTGTATGAGAACACCGGTCTGTTCATCCCAAAAAGAGTATTTCCATAATGGGCATTATGAACAAGCTGTTATGCTACTTCTGCTAAAGAGCCAGAGAATCCTGAAACACAGAGCTCACCCTGAGACACCTCCACAAAATACATATCCTGATGTTTAAACGAAATAAACTGCAAGCTTTGCAAGCGACCTAAATAAGTGGTAGCGATTTGGGTTTATTGCACCGCATCAAACACTTTCATTTATAATCTTTAAAATTTCATAATTACAATGTACGAAAAATTGTATGACAAATGTGCATTACCATAAAACTAGGGACTATTAATCAACTTGAGGTAAATAAGAAGTGCATAAACATTCAGGATTACTTCTGCTAGGAGTCGCAGACCCTGGGGGGGCGTAGTTACTTCCACTGGTATGTGCTATTTTCAGAGCATCCAGAGTTATGAAAAGCCCACGTTTGAAAGTCTGAGTACAGAAAGAACCCCTGCTTTGATAACTACAGTGGATTAGAATGCATATGACTTCTTTGTCTCTATGTGGTGGACTGGTGGCTTGATGGTTAGAGCATCAGACTAAGCTGTATGAAGTCCCTGGTTCAAATCCCAGCCCAGCCAGCTGTGTCCTTGAGCAAAACACCTAGCATTAGCTTCCTGGGTGCCCTGTTTGGCTGCTCACTGCCCTGCCCCCCTCCCCCCAGGGGAATGGGTAATATGCAGGGAACAAACTCCTTGTGTGTGACAAATGTACTTAGCCATAAACACAATTCCCTTCCTTATCTTTGTTTCAACAATACATAAAAAAACAGTTATGATGTGCATACATGTATGATTTTCAGCAGTCCGGTGTTATCCCACAGTAACTATAATTTTCAGATGTTAAAGTATTGAAAAGCCCCACTTTTTTCTGATTAAATGAAACCTGCTGTGAAACCCCCAAGTGACTAATACACAACCCCAGCAGGTACATGGGGCAGAGCCCCTTCCCCATGGAGGGGTTACAGAAGACCTGAAAAGAGAACCTAAAAGAAATTTCACAGCCTCATTATGTTGTAAATCCGATCCAGTGGTAAACTCCACCACTAGTGGGTTTTTTTTTTCTTGCTTTCTTTGACTTGGTACTAATTGTGTTTTTAAGTCATCCTTTCTCTCATGTTCTGGACTTGGTTTTCTGTGTACTCTTATTAGCTTAGATCTTCTTGCTCTGTTAATCGCCGGTATCTTTTTGTCGGTCTCTCTTTTGTAGTGTTGTGTGTCTTTTCCCATCTCTAATAGCCCTATACTATTTAATTGGTTTTTTTCTCTGAATATAGGCAGTCTTTGTTTAATTATGGATGCATGTTTTTGGTTTGCGTCTGTTTCTTCTCATGACCTTCTTTTTTATATGTCAACAAAGACACCCTGTGAAATCCATGCCTAAACTACAGTCCCTCCAAACAATCACAACATTCTTCAACATAACAATAATTACTTTAAATTGATTAAAATTTTTAAAGATTAGGCCTGGCTTCAACACCCTTAAAGTACACAAAACCCACGACTCCAGCTATAGATATGGGTCATGTTCCAGTTCTGAGTAGATCCTGTTTCCTGAAGAAGCACGCAGAGAATTTCTACCCAAGAGAGAGGATACTAGCGTGCAGCAAACCAGGATTTTTTAACTTACTGATTTCATTAACTGTTCTTCAAACAGTTTGAATTATAAACATATAGGCTGTGCACTTTAAATAAAAAAAGCTGCAATATTCACAGTAGCAATGTCTTCCGTGTAATAGAAAATATTCCTGCAAATAAAAATTCATATTTTCATTGCTGACACACACTTTTCAGTTTCCTTATTGTTGCACCTTATTGACTGAACTTTACACTTATCAAAAGAGTGTCAATATCACTTTGGTACAAATCGATGTAAAAGTAATGTTTTTTCCAAATATATTCCTTTCTTGATATGTGCTTGAAGTTGCATCAGTTGTTGTACCTTCGGCATATCAACATTAGCAAATCATGACTGAAAATTGAAGAGCGAAGACTCGTCAAAATAATTTGGTTGCCTATTCATGTGAAGCTGTCTAACAGAAGACTTAGACGCCTTCTGTTTAACCACATTCGTGATATTCTCAATACTAGGTCCATAACAAAGGCAACCTTCACCTTTTCCTCAAGAATACTTTTTCCTGGAGACTGGATTGTTGTTGTCTGAAACATGCAGTAGGCCATTCTACACAACATCACCCCATTCTGAAATAAAATAAAGCAATGAACATGGAAAAAAAAAAAAACGCTGAAAACAGAAGCAGGAGAGAGGTCTTTGGCCCATATGGTATGTCTGTACACCCTGTCTAATGGCTATCCATAGTAAGAACACTGAACCTAACTATACAGGAAAAGAAAGCAAAAGCAGAAAAAAAAGAAAAAAGGGAATTTTATGTTGGATGGCAACATCTGGCAATTTGAGTTTATTAACATATGTCTTCAGGTGAATTACATCTGCATGAATGTGGTTTTAAGGCAGCTTTAATTACATGTATTTTTTTCAGAATTGCAGAGATATGGAAATTTCTATAAAATTCCATAAGTTGATTCAAAATAGAACAGCAGAACTGATAGATTTTGCATCCCATGTAATATATGTAATTGTGAATGCATTATAGGGTTAACATATTCTGGTTTTACTACAAGATGGCTATACATCCATCATCCTAACTGCTTATTCCTAGTGAGGGTCGCAGGGAAACCTGGAGCCCATCCAGCACAGGGCAGGGCACCAACCCACAACGGGCAATTTGGACACACCAGTCAACTTAACCTGCATGTCTTCGGACTGTGGGAGGAAACCAGAGCACCCGGAGAAAATCCACGAAGCACAGGGAGAACATGCAAACTCAATGCACACAGACCCAAGGCGGGAATTGAACCCCAGGCCTGGAGGGGTCACGGCAACAGTGCTAACCGCCACACCACTGTGGCTATACATATTATATATATTTTAATGAAAATTAATTTTTAATATTTAATAAAAAATATACAGGTGTTCAATGTGTGGCCTCACATGTCCAGCGTTGTTGTTCGTAGGTAGGTTAGTGTGTGTGTGTTTGTGTGTGTGTGTGTGTGCGCGTGTGTGAGTGAGTGCCAGATCTATAGGGAAACGCCTTTCCCTTGTGTGTAAGCACAGCCTAGGATAGACTGCACCCTAGTCTGCCTAAGGCAAACAGATGGACAATAGATGGATGGATTTTAACAAATATAAGACAGTACCTGTCATAATTATTCAATACTTCCCAAACGATAGCATTAAATAATTCAATGTTCAATGCTCTGAATTAGAAAAAAAAAATTATAAGTAAATAAATTTTAAAAGACACAAAATTTCAATGCAGGGTCTATTATAAGTTTTGGTGAGAAAAACTTTGCAATGCTCTGTATATTACACCTAATATGTCTCTAGTTTAAAAAAGCATGGCCTGCACAGAGGAGGTGCACATTTGTGCCCATGACAGTGGGTAAGCTTTCTGTGCCCCATCATTGTTGACAAACACAACACATTCTGCAGCCCATTATGGAACTGACTGACATGGCAGAAGTACACATTTGATTAATGTTAAACAGACAATAAAAGTAGGCAATTGTTGTGCCTTACCTGAACAGGCTGGCTGACACATGAACTGGCTTCAGTTTGGTGTTTATATATGTAAAGAACATGTGAGGCCATCTGTGTATATTTATGAATTATATTAACATACATAATAAAATTTATGTCACAAAATTCTTGCCTAGGTATGGATTTGCATATGCCGGTATTACTCATCTAGAGAGATGTCTCTACTTCTTTTAAAGGAGAAGAAATTATGATGATCTCCAGTTTCTGCAGCAAGACAGTTCATTAATGGAATAAATAATCAGCTTTTCGGTTCTTCTAAATGACCTGAGGTCTACATATAAAATTTACATTATTCAGTTTTACTGCTCTTGCTTCAACTCGTATAATGAAATAAACACTGTATTCTCATGAAAGGCCATTGAAACTACAATGACATTTGCAGTTGTTTTTTTATCATTCATAATAAGTTTAAATATTACCACAGTTTTTATTAGCTTATGCAACAATCTGTCTAGCTGTTGGAGAATAGAATTATATAATGATGTTAGCTTCAGACCAGGTAACCTACAGCTGCATCCATACTGTCATGGGACATTTAATTGCCTGTCCCATGTGAAATAGACTTACATTTGATCCATTGCCACTGGAGATCCCACTGAAAACAGGTTAAAGCCTCAATCTGAGAATCGATTCTGTTCAATGTGGGCCTACAACAAAACCGTATTAATGATACTTATGTATGTAATTTTTCGTTGCGCATTTGTGTTACATTAATATATTACGTTGATGGTAGTACATTGGCGTGGCGGTTAGTGCCATTGCCTTACACCTCTGGGCCTGGGGCTCTATTCCCTCCTCAGATCTGTGTGGGTGGAGTTTGCATGTTCTCCCTGTGCTTGGTGGGTTTTCTTCAGGTTCTCTGGTTTCCTTCACAGTCTAAAGACATGCAGGTTAGGTTGATTTGTGTCTCCATTGTGTGTGTGTGTGTGTGAGTGTGAGAGGTAGAGAGACCTGGCAGTAGGTATAACAAAAACAGCCAGAGGGAAACATCAGTTAAAGTACTTTGTTTGCATCAATGTCAATGGCTTTGCTGTCAAGTGGACCCTGCCATGGTGTGGGACTAATGTTAGTAAGTAATACATTATCTTAATCATATGTTAGGAATTACACTGTAACCCATGACATAACAGCAGATTTGATTACAATTTTAATTGTTTGGTCTAGAAAATAAGCTAATGTTACTATTAAGTTGCTTAAAGTATGAAATGCTTACACTTGGAAAGTAGATGTCCATTACAGGATGCTGGGTGGCTTGGAGATCTATCCCAGGCAGTATAGGATGCAAGGCAGCATAGTTTCCATCATAGGGCCTAAGAGTTTTTACATTAAATAGTAAATGAGTAAGTAACACTGGCTTTTATATAAATTTTTTTCTAAAAAAAAATACATATTAAAATGTATTTACAAGATGTACATTATTTTTAGAAAACAGAAGATTAGCAATAAACATTCATGCTGTAGCACTACATAGATTTTAGCATGACAGGGCAGCAAAAATCTCCTTATAATATTATACAGGCAGAGCACTGTAACAACAGGTCACTTGACGTAACGTAACATCTTCAGCCATGTAGGAGTGCATAACTAAAATTGTGTCTCTTTGCAAGTTGTACTACAAAGAACATCTGTGTAGGTGAGCAGTACAACTCTGTGGAATTAATTTGCTTAAAAGAAAAGTGACCTCTTTGATGATCCTGAACTTTGAGAAAACAAAAGTAACATTAGTTCAAACTATAGAACACATTATTCATATAAAAAGCATTGAAAATAAGAACAGCTGAACACCTTTCCTCTGCTACATTCCTGATACTCGCAGAACCATGGAAAAAATGTAAAGTCAAAAACTGCAATGTCTTTCAGTAAAAATGGTAAATTTAGGTAAAAGCTAATTTGTCCATCTTTGTAAGTTGTGCATTTTAAAATATCAGTCAGTTTTACATTGCATATGTCGACTTGGATTTCATATGTGAATGTTAGTAATTGTTGTTTTTGTAGTCAGATAATAGTTTTGCATTATTAAACCAAAAGTTAAAGTTAAAAACTCATAAAACTAGAAATAAAGAAAAATGAGGAACTTGGAAGAGGCAGGTATCAGCTTGTAGACAAGAGTTCAGGACCACAGGCATAAAGACGATTAAGAGAAACTCAGTCATGCAAGAGTCATGCAACCAGATTGGCAATACATGTAACCGATGGGCAGGCTACACTGTTTTTTTATGTTGCAGATGGGAAATCGCTCCCTTTATTCTGACATCGGCAAACAGAAACTTGTAACAAAATACATGCTGCTCACCATAAGATTAATTAAAACAAGGGTACAGGGTTTCATACATAATACATTTGAATTTATGCAAGGAAGGGGTGGAGCCCAGATTATGTAACACAAACACGTACAATAACTGTCAGGTATGGAACTCCAATAAATCATAAAATCACATACAGTTTGTGTACAGCACTGAATAACCCTGGATACACTCACAAGATCTGAGGAATGACTGAAAATTATAGAAACCAAAGAGGAAGTGGCAAACATAGAGGTGTCATAATTAACTAATTAAAATAATGATTGAATGCTTGATTGAAGAACTGGATTGGTTGAATAATTATGATTGCCATGCAAGCATGTCTGTGAATGTCATAAACATGACCTTGTATATAATTACATGATAAAACATTACCAATTATTTTTTGACTAATCCTACAATAATCCTATCAGGAATTAACTTTAGAGAACAAATAACATTATAACATTTCTGGTCGTATAACTATAAAACATTTTCACCTTAATATAAAATGGAACTAGTGGAATTTGCTCTAGATTACTGTTATATCCAAAAGGACTATTGGAAATTTATTAAATGTCATCGTAAGGATCTTGCTTCAGTAGGCCCTCTGTGTTTTTATTTTTTCTGTTTTTATTTTAATATTACTACTATTCTGCATTATGCTCCCTATGTCTTTAGCAATGTACTAATGTGTGTCTAGAACAAGACCAGATGTGGTGAGTTGGGAAAGGGATGGGACAGTTAGTGTAATTGGCTGCTTCAGAATGTTGTCTCCTTGCTGGGCATTCTGAACTTTACAGGACCCCCTTTTCTATGGGTGACTCCTGGTGCCACAGGATGACAAAGACAAGGATGCCCTGAGGCCGGCCGAGGTAACTGATGATATTAGAAGTCTTATATCTAAGAGAGGTCTGAGATGTCAACAGCAGAGACTCAAGGCTGCTCCTCTGGATCATATCTATCCCAGTCCAAGAGGTTTGTACAATTTCGTAAACCTGCACACTGTGGTGGAACCAGGTCTCTATAAAAGGCAGAATGCAGGGATAGGTCTCTAAAGGAAACAGAGCAGGTTGATCCCCAAGCATACACTGGAAAGGCATGAGAGATATGGAAGAGCAAAGCAGTGAATTTTGAGTGTATTCTGCCCAAGGAAGGTGGACAGCCTAGTCAAGAGTTGGTACAGTAGGTTCTGAGGTATTAAATGATTTTTTTGGGTTGAGCTGTTGTGTTTGGCCACTGGTTCGTGGATGGTATCTGGAGATTAATTTACCAGCAGTGCTGACTTTGGCACAAAAAGCTTTCCAGATGTTTCCTTATTGGAAGCACTTTCATCAGGAACATAAAAGAGATAGAGAAATATTACAAAGATAAGTTATGGTTTCCAAAGCTGTGGAGGTTTTACCAGAGATATTAGCTGACACATTTTAGAAAACCAATCAACTGCCAAGAGAATGATGCTGAAATTATTAGATGGATGCAAATAGTTGTGAAATCCAGAGCAATGTGTGACCAGGGTCGCTGGGGTCAAGGTAGAGGGGACAGTAATCCAAACGGGAACGGTCTGACTTATCTACCTTGACGAAAAAGGGCTTCTCTGGGTCAGGTTACTTGAGGACATGGTCAGAGCTAAACGACTGTTTCAGTTTTTCAAAAGTGTGTCTAGTGGCAGAAGTGAAATTCTCGTGTTTGTCTTTTAGCATAGATGTCAAAGGAGCCACCACTGAACTGAAGTTCCTTATACAGCATCAGTATAAACTAAGAAGCCCCTGCAAATCTTTGATTTTCTTAGGTTCTGGCTAATGAAGAACAGAGCACCTTTTCATAGTGTTTCTGAATCCTGTTTGGGTCAATGACAAATCCTGTAAAAGACATAGCAGTAGCATGACATTCACGTTTCTCAACCTTAACGAAGAGATGATGGTCCCAAAGTGTTTGTGTACCTTGTCACTATAGCAGCAGCAGCAGAATATTTGGTACTTCAAAACGATGTCATCCACATACACAATTGCAGCACGCCAAAGACAAATGTACGTCATTTGTTAAGGCCCGGAACACCAAACTGTCATTCATGCCCTCTGCTGGGCCATCTTTCAGTCATATAATATAGAAGCACTGTGCAACTCAAGTTGGGTGAAAAGTCAGGCTCTCCTTAGTTCTTTCAAAGCTGTTTGAATTAAAGGGATAGGATGTCTTATCCTGGCTGTCTGAAAGTTGAATCATATCAACTGGACTTCTTTCTTCTTCATAGGAATGTTTCAGTACTCATCCAAGTAGCTTCTTCAGCCTTCAGTAGCTGAAGAAGCTACTTGGATGAGTACTGAAAGGTTCCTATCAAGAAGATTGACATGATTCAACTTCCAGACAGATCCACCTGGGTGACTGACAATCTTTATTGACATATCCTGACTGTGATTTCATTTAATGCATTATAGTTGATGGTAGATGCATGAGCCACTCTTTTTTTTGACAGAAAAGAAAATGCAAGCCACTGGTGACAATGAAGGGTGGATAATAACCTGTTCCAGAGCTTTGTCACCGTACGCATTTATGGACTCTTCCAGGCTAGGACAAAAGAAACAATCTTAGACAGAGGCGCACCATCCAGGTGATCAATTTCACAGTCCAATGACCAAAAGGGAGCAATGACAGAGTTGTTGTCTTGCTGTAAACACTGGCAAACTGAGACTATTCCTGAAGAATGTTTGCTGTTGACTCAGAAAGATGGATTTCAACAGAAGGTACAAACAGGATGTAGGCAGTGAAAAAAAGCACAACGAGCTACAAGTGGAAAATTCCCTAGTTATCCAATGGATCTGGAAATTATGTTGCTGAAGTGAGGATTGATCCAAAATTATGAGTTCTTGTGTTTCAGTAATAAGCAAAAATTGTGTGGTTTCACTGTGTAGTGCCCTTGCTTGTACCTGAATTGAATCAATCTGCGAAGTTATTTTCTCAGAACTTGAAGGATAACCATCAAGAGCTGTAACACAGAAAATGAATTGTATTACGTGAGAAGGGAGACTGTACCTCAAAGACAATTTTCAACAGATCTGAAATTGATCAGGACTGTGTAAAAGATCCAGTTCGTCCCTACAATTAAAGTAATGGGAACAGTCATTTCCTCGTCTGTTTAATTGAGAAACTTTGAAAAATCTACCATGGAAAAGTGTTTCTGGCAGGAGGAGGGTCGACTGGGACAAACTATGAGGGGATGCCAAGGCTTACCACAATAAAAAAAAACATGGTACTTCACTCACCTTTGTCTCTCCTCTGGTGTGAGGGGGTAGTGTTCTAGCTATATGGTACAGAGTAGTGTGCCCTCTCTGTATTGCGAAAAAAAAATTACGTATTGTAGGCACTGCCTATTTTCATCCATGTTAGATGTTATTATTCAGGTAGGACAATATCTGAACGACTGCATCACCTCAACAAGACAGCAACGCAACTTCTGTTTACAGTTCAGAGTTTAAATTTTGGCAATACACAGTCCAACAAGTAAGCCCCCTCCATCCGTTGCCAGCACGAGTGTTCTGAACTAAAGGGCATAATTCTCAGATGTCTTCTTTCCCTGATGGAAAGAGATGCCCTGCCAAATCATTGCCGTCTTAAGGGTGGTCAAAGTCTTCCTTAATTGCAGAATAAAAAAGAGGAGGAAATTGCAACAGGCATTTTTGTAGACAGAGGTCAGATGCCCAGCATAATGTTAATCTTGTCTTCAGCAACATAATAAACCACACTTGCTCTTCTTCTGTGGAGTACTGCTGGGGCTGCGAGTCCAGGCAAAAGGTGCAATGCATTTAAGAAGCCAAAACAATTGAGTTCCCATCATACTGGTCAGGTACTGCACCGGCAGAGGACCTGAAGTGGGGTTTTCTGCAGTGGCTACTTAGATGCTGGTCACCATAGTGTAACTTTAAGATATGCCTGGCATTTTTCCAGTTTGTTAAGAATGTACATGAGCTGAGTTCATATTCACAGTATTTTGTAATGCTCTCAAAGCAGAGACAGACATACTAATTCACTCAGAGAGCAATCTGTTAATTGCGCATAATCCAGAAATCAAAGTAGAAAAATAGCAGAGGGTCAAAAGCCTGACATGGGCAATCTGGGATGGTACACAGTAATAGGAGAGAAACAGAAGGCTGGGCTGGGAGTCAGGAGCTGAAAAGGCGAGAACTAGGAGCTGCACCACAACAAAGGGAAAGTAGAGATCACTTGGTAACCATCATCAAAGAACAAGAATACTTCACACTAAAGTAATGAACAGGGCACGCTTATAACAGTATTTCATGAATGGGAACAGGTGTAAGTTAAGAGAGGGGCATGCCAGTGAGACATACTGCTTCAAGAGGTCCTCATCCTCATGGGCATGGCACTCATTACAGCATGTTTAATAAATCTCAGTTGTGTGTGCAAACATGCAAAATTTCATGCAGGCTTTTTATGCAAAGTTTTTCTGTGCAATACTGGTAAATGAGGCCACTGGTGACCTCTTTAGAAACCTTCAGTTCTATTAAAATATGCTCCCCACATCTTCTTTGCAACTGTTTCAAAGTACACTTTGTCCTTTGGAACACAGTGTTACAGTTCTCCGTCTTGTCTGGCCACGCCCCCTCACCTGTCTTAGTCCAGTGTTTATGGCTATATTATCTGTTTCCTGCTTGATCCTTTATTATGTTTGTCTTCACTGGTATGGTGCGAGGTGTTGTGTGAACTGCATGCTCTCGGTCCTCTAGTGTTTCCCAGGTCCTTTTTTGGTTTTCCTTGTTCCTTTAGTGTTTTTCTGTGGAGACCTTCTGGTTGATGCCCCTTTTATTTTAGTTGACGATTTTGCTGTCTGGATTTACTTTCAATTTTGCAAACAAGTCTCTGCAGTTAGACAATGTGTTAGCATTTCTGTCTGTCATGACAATTATGAACATCATGTTTTCATTAAGCACCTTGTGTACACTTTAGAACACTACGTCCTAATTAGCACTTTATGGTTTTTAGACCTTGTTACTAACAAGCACGCTGTTCTGTTTTAGCAACATAATTTCCTTCTGAGCATCAAGTGTTCTCTTCATAATAACAATCCCTTTTTGTTGTCGCTGCATACACATACATGTCACAACAAAGTTTGTTTTCTGCATTTAACCCCTCCACTGGGGGGAGCAGTGGGGCAGCCACACAGTGCCCGGGGAGCTAGCACAGAGTGTCTTGCTTACGGACATACCTGGCTGGGCTGGAATTTGAACAGGGAACCAGTAGACTTCTGCATCCCAATTTGACGCTCTACCCACTGAGCTACAACAGTGCCACTATCTCACCCTTTGTTCTTTTTCCAATAAAATGTTTCTGATTGATTTAGAATGCTGTCTCTTTCAATTTCAAGCGAAAATGTAGAGAAAGGCATGTTTTAAAGCTTTTGAGTAACAGAAGAAATGCAGTAATTGGTTTTAAGAATGCTGGGTGGGAATGTGGGAGAGTGATGTTTTCAGCAGCCTTGATTTCCATTGTGTCAGTCTTACTCGGTGACTTCATCAGAATTATTACCTGACTGTTGTCCTGCACCGAAATCGTATTACATGGTTACATTCTTAACAACATTATATCCACATGACACATACTTTTAGATCGGTGAGACTTTAAATGTCAAAATACGTTAAGTGTGACATACTTTCTCCCTTATTATTGGTGTTCTGAAATTTTGCCTAAATGAGATGGCAATGTGAGACCATCCATTTTCATTACTGTGCAATTTCAGCCAAAGTCGTGACTGGTGTGGGCCTTGGCTGGCTGCTCGTTTCAGCAGACGTACAACACAGAGTCTGCATTAAGCCTGCACCGTCTCATCACGTACCTCTGTTTTTCTGTATTAACTGAAAGTGACAACAGGTTCTTTAAAAAGGTAACAAGTAATACACAATAAGTGAAAAATCCATGTTGTCATTATTCCACATTGTCAAACTTTTTAAAAAGAGTGTCATGTGTCATCTCTTGACTCTTACCGAAGACTTCTGTTAGAACTTTGTTTAAAAGCTTTTATATTAGAAGTACATATTATAATGTTTAGGGAAGTGTAGGAATGCAGTCAAATGGTGAGTCTAATTGCAGAAGGGTTTATTCAGATGGAGGAGATCTATAAAAGAAGCAATAATTACAAAATATCACAGATAAACGAAGACTAGTTAACACAGTTACAGAGGTACACTCTAACAACCGACAAAGGACTTCAGAGAAGGACTGGGCTGAAATAGAGAACACTAGAAAGGGGGGAACAGCTGTGGTCACTGATAGGATTAATATTCTCACATGGGAAATGAAGGGCAAAGAAAGAACAGGAAACAGAGGAAAATAGTGACATCTAGAGGACAGCAAGGTATGACAGGTCCAGGGCGTGGCACATAGAACCAAAGACTGATCAGTCTTCAGACTGAAAACTCATTTCTCCAAAAGTAGTATTTATATCCTTTAACGTATTTCTTATGTTTTTTTTATGTAGTCTACACAAATAGAGAAAACAATAACAACAATTTAAAAGTTAAACTTGCAAAAAATCCCTACAGTAATTAAAATAAACATAAACTGAGATTCTTGAATTTTGTAATATTTTTGTGTCTGGTTCGGTGTTTTTAATTTTGGGGCTAATAGAAGGACTCATCCATTGTTGTGCAGCATTAAATTAAGCTGTTGTGAGATCAACCTCACCTCCATCAGCACCACAAAGCCACATTATTACATCCACCAGTTTCCTATCAGCCCTTCATCTCTGGAGTTCATCGAGACATATTAGGACTCATTTTCTAAGAATTACTGTATATTTACAGTATATAATATTAATTCTGTCTTTGTTACACTAGCTCCTTTCTGCTCTTTCTTTGTTTCTCTTCAGGTGACAGTAACTTTTTGCTGCAGTGTTACAGTTGTGTCTGTGTCTCACACCATTTCCTGTTATTTGTGGAGACGCTATTGTGAAAAAGGTGCTACATAAACTTAAATGTAATGTTTTACCTGCAACACAATCCAAAGGTGTCTCCTACATGGACACGTACTTTGAAAATTAATCAGTGAATGAATGACGTATGCAATTTTTCATTTAATCAATTTTTAACATGTAGGTCCCAAGATATAAAAGTTACTGATTGTGATGAAATTTGAATGTGTACGTTTTGAAAGCTGTAAAATCTTTAATAAAATGTATATTAATACATCCCCTCCTCGAGCTGCCACCTTAAAGTGGTGGAGGGGTTTGTGTGCCCAAATGACCCTGGGAGCTACGTTGTCGG
>JABJVR010004442.1:0-51834 GCA_025773905.1 Chitala chitala
TAGGCGTCTGCTCAAACCCATTTTTGAGATCACACACACACACACACACACACACACACACACACACACACACACACACACACACACACACAAAAAAAAACTATAGGCAATTTAGAGACACCAATCAACCTAACACGCATGTCTTTGGACTGTGGGAGGAAACAGGAGAACCCGGAGAAAACCCACCAAGCACAGGGAGAACATGCAAACTGCACACACAGACCCAAGGCAGGATTTGAGCCCCAGGCCTGGAGGTGCGAGGCGACAGTGCTAACCACCACGCCACCAAAATAACATACACCTTTGGTGAAACAATCTACACTCTATAGAACAATAAATAAAGGGAGGTTTAAAGGGAGCAATGGTTTTCGTTTAGGATGGGTACCATTCAGAGCATCCCTGTGAAGTTCTCATGAGCTGTAAAGCTGTGTCATATAATATAACAATGTGTTTATTGTTCTGACAATGGGCCTGGCAACATAAGCTAACACGAACACAAAAACGTAAAGACACAAGAGAAAGACTAATTTACTAAGAGATCTTAGCAAGATGCTTTATAAAAGATGTTTGCAGTGACCTTTGTGCTTGAGTATTTCAGCCAGAAGTAAACGTGTTTATTTAACGTTAAGCAATTTACGACCTGTTCGGTAAAGGAATTTGGTATGTGAGGCGTAAGGAATTGTGCTAATGTGGGGGGTCATGGTGCTAAAGAATGTAATGATTTTCATAGTAATGTAATGGCATTTTCATAGGCCGGAACAGGACACGGTTTGGGCTGATGTGCAGGGACCAGCTAATGAAGTTCAGGCCTGCGTAACTACCAACACAACATGCTTTATCATATGACAAACAGCTCCATCTCCGTGTAATGGGTTATGGTATGTTCGGTGAGGCAGCTCGCTAAGCCTACATCTTCCTTCTGACGTGTTGTGATGGTTTAGCCTTTTAACATCATGGTTACTTCACACTTTATTTGGTGCCATGTTACAATAACTGTAGCGCAACCAAACCAGTTCAATGCAAGTGAACATCTTTTACAAAATTGTCTGCTCAGATGAGCAAATAAAAAAAAAAAAAATTAACTTCTGCAAAATATGCAGTTATTAAAAGGCATTTAAATGTTAATTAATTTGGAATTAAGTTTGTGATTTGGCTGGAGAATAAATAAGGGTTATTGAGTCAAAATTACTCAGAAGAAGACAGCATTGCATTTCGTCTGTGGTCTGATTGTAGTAAGGTAAAGGCTGGCATTTTGGCTAGAAAATGTAGTTACTGTGGATGCTAAACATTTGGAAATAAAAACAAAACAAACTGAAGGAAATGAACACATTTGTCATAATTTTACTGGGGCAAACTGACTTGTTCAATTACATTGAAATATAGCCGTCTGCATTGTTCCAGCTGGTGGTAATATTATGAATAGACTGAAATTTGTTAGGGAGAGATGGTCAGATTAGAGAAATCCCAGGAACGTGTCCTGTGTAACAGGAGGGAAGTTTCGGAAAGTATCATGTTAACATAGCAGTCTTGTTTGAAGCCATTCACACAAAAATCACTCAAGGCGGAGAAAATGCACGCCTATTTTATTTTAATTGCCAACCAAGATGCAGTCTAAAAATAAATGCAACTATTCTTTCATTTCCAATAGAGGGCTTAAATTCCACCTTCGGTGTATTACCTGAATTTGTCATGCCTGCAGCAGATTTAGTGCTTTGCACGGTAACACTTTTTCCAACACTACGCAGCACTGATCTGAACTTTTATTAACACTGAGGAATTAACACTAAGAGGAGTTAATGTGCAAAATGCAGTGCTCATTTGTCCATCAGTCCAATACCAAGAAATGAAGGTTTAATCTTTTTTTCTTTGTTAAATTCAGTCCTTCAAGTATATATATTTTGTCTTACTTTATTCAAAATGTGTAGTGACTAAATTGTGCTTTTGTTGGTATTGATTTGACCCTGACAAGATGCTTGAGAGCTGTTCTTTGTGGTCATCTCTGCTGCTTCTCTGCGGCCGTCTCTGCTGCTTCTCTGCGGCCGTCTCTGCTGCTTCTCTGTGGTCGTCTCTGCGGCCGTCTCCGCTGCTTCTCTGCGGCCGTCTCCGCTGCTTCTCTCTGGCCGTCTCTGCTGCTTCTCTGCGGTCGTCTCTGCGGTCGTCTCCGCTGCTTCTCTGCGGTCGTCTCCGCTGCTTCTCTGCGGTCGTCTCCGCTGCTTCTCTCCGGCCGTCTCCGCTGCTTCTCTGCGGCCGTCTCTGCTGCTTCCTAGGCCTGTTGTGTGAGTCTCTGTGTGCTTATGCATGAGTGTGCAGAGTGGACAGTATTGTACATGTTTCTGTTTGCTGTGCATGTGTGTGGTGTGAATGCGTACATGGTCTCATGTGTGCATGTTATGTGTCCTCTGTGTGTATGTGTGTGTCTGTGTGCGTTGTGGCCCCTGTGTGTGTATCAGTGTGCATGCGGCCTGTGTGTGTGTGTCGTTGCCTGTGTGAATTTGTGTATATGTGTTTGTCTGCATATCTGTGTGTGTGTGTGTGTGTGTCCAGTTTGTGTGGCCTCTGTGTATGTGATGTGATGTGTGTGTGTGTGGCCTGTTTGTGTGGCCTCTGTGTATGTGGTGTGTGTGTGTGTGTGTGGCCTGTGTATGCTCAGCTCCAGCAGGCAAGAGAGAGCAGGTGCAGCCGAAGGCTTGACAATGCAGCAGGAAGTCATTTGAACGAGCACGCAGGAGTGTCCGCCGAGCCGTCACAGAGCCCCCCTTCCCCCCACACCCCTGCGCCAGGTCTGCTGTCGCCGTGCGCAACATAAGGATCAGCATCCCCCGCAACAAGGTGAGACTTCACCCCGACCACCCCCATCACCCTGGGGACGCAGGGCTGGGGGGAAATTAGCGCACGCCTCGCGTCGCCGAGCGCGCAGCCCGGCTGATGAAGAGAGGCAGCTCTGGGCGCGCGATAACGGCGGGAGTGCTGTGGGAATCCAGCGCCGCGCCAGAGCACGGCTGGCACACGGCTGTGGGCTGCAGCTTCCTGATTAACGGTGAATGATTGCCAGGGAGGGGGGGAGGGAAGTGGAGTGGGAGGGGGCAATTTAACACTGACGGAAAGCCTCAGACATCTCCAAGGCCGGAGGGAGTCGCAGGCAGCAGATTTCTGTTGATCTGTATTAATGGAACCGTTCTGTGTGCCCCCCCTGCACAGCCCCCCCCCCTGCATTCTGTTTATGGATTGATTTTTTTTTTTCCCTTGAAGAAAGTAAACTGGACACATTAATCTTAAGCGCTCGTGTGAACAAGCTAAATATTCTTGGTATTACATGCAGGCATCGCACTCATCGGATGAATCAAATGCGTGTGTTTTGCGTGCTTTTCAGTGCCTAAAATGCACCGTCTTTTCCAGGTGTGTTAAGAGAACTGGAAGAGCCTTTCATGCCATGCAAGCATTAAGCCAAAACAAGCGCAATTTAAAAAATGTTGAACCAAAGGTTGAACCAAAATGACTGTTTTACCTCCGAGGCAGATGCGGACAAAAGGTATCCCACATTTTAAAAGTATGAGCATCTCTGTCATTGTTACGCCTGTTGCCTGGTAACCGCCATTTTCATAAAAAGACCTTCTCCTCTGAACTCTACACTGAAGGGGGAAAGCTAAGCATTTGAGGGTAACTCTGACATAAATGTACACTTTTGTACAATATTATGTGATTGTACATATTCACTTTTTCCTCTCTCATTCTCTCTCTTTCTCAAACAGGCCTGTATTCGCAGAAAGCAGAGATGCAAACAGAAGACAATCTGCTTCAGCAAAAACTGCGTGTTGTTTGAATCACCCTGAAATGTGTAGTGGTATGTCTCGATACCATGGCATGCATGGCTATTCTTTATAGCCCCATACTTTCATAGCTTTTACTGTCATTGCATACATATACATGTTACACCAACATGGCACAACGAAATATGTTCTCTGCATTTAACCCATCCCCCTGGGGAGCAGCGGGCACTGGCAGGGCATCTTGCTCATGGACACACCTGGCAGCTGGGCTGGGATTCAAACCAGGAGACTTTTGCATCCCAGCCTGACCAGCTGCCCCTTGAACCACAAGGCCACTGTGTTAAAGTCAGTCCAAAGTTACTATGGAAATATAACAGTGAGGAAAACCCAGACAACTGGGAGGGAAAACGTTTCCATCGCGTCTGTGGCAAACGTCTCCAAAAATGCTTCATTGAAAAATTTCAAATGAAGAAAAAAATTATTTTGTATTTCAGAAAAAAAAAGCCCACAAAGACTGAGTCTACAGTTTTGGGTTCATAAATTCAGGAATAAAACAAGCATAAATGTAGTCGCTTTTAAGAAGTGATAATATGACAGTTTTTAAAATTCAGTTTTAAGGTGATCACCGCATTAGTGGGGTGCAATAAGAACACCATATTTCATGTGAAACTACTTTTATTTATTACATTAAAAAGTGAATTTACCATTCTCAACCTGAATCATGACTTGGTTTTAAAAGTCTAACACTAAGTCAACTACATATATATACAAACAGTAACATATGCACATACACGCGTACATAATTATCAGTGTTTAAATATAGAATGCTGAAATATAGTTTCATGACACTCGTCAAAGTCTCTAAAGGTTCTTAATCTTAACTGAGATCTTCGAATGTTTGTGCAGGTAAGCAGGTGTGTGGAGACAGGAAATATTAATACTGAGTGAAGAATACAACATTTGAAACTCTAGGTGAAATTTACATTTCTGACATTTCAGATTATTTATTAAAACAAATTTGTGAGGTATCTTGATCACACACAAATGTATTTTAAAATTATTTTCTCTTCAAAATGGAGGGGGGGGTTACTTGCAATATATAAGGCTTTGTTATGTATGCTTACATTGTACAGACTGTGCCCCCCTACAATAGGGAACCCTTTTGTATGTAAGGAATAATTTTTCTAATGAACTTGAGGCATCTTTTAGAATACTTTTAAAAACTAAGTTTTTCCTTCTAGGATCCTGTTTATTATCATTAGTTATTTAGCAGATGCTTTTATCCAAAGTGACTTACAACATTTCATATGCATTACAATGAGCTAATGCAAGGTGTCTTGCTCATGGGTGCACCGGGGGACTGGGTTGGGATTCAAGCCGGGAGATTTCAGTATCGCAGCCTACTACTGGGTTCTACTCATTGTGCTACCTGGCCGCCTTATTTTATGGTTTATCTTTATTGCATCAATTATGTATCTCAGGCCAAACAGACAAACCAAAACCATATATCACCATTATCACTTTAAAAATTATGGAAGTTGCATATATGTATGATGTTTTATTGTAAGTCTATAATGCTGAAGACACATAAAAGGGGTTAAAATTTATTTAACAATGTAAACAGCTACTTTCTCAAATTATGTTTCGCTCTATAACCCTAAGAAAGTACTGTATTATCACATGTTATTTGAAGCAGCCTGGTGGCTCAATGGGTAGCGCATCAGACTGGGATGTAGAAGCTTCCTGGTTCAAATCCCAGCCTGGTCACCATGTGCATCCTTGTGCAAGACACTCAGTGCTAGCTCGTTGTAACCCGTGCGTGGAACATCAGTCGTTTTGGATAAAAGCGTCTGCCAAATGAATAAATGTTAATGTAGTTTGACAAAGCAGATTTTGTGGTTCATTGGCAGTACCAACAGGACATCAAATATATTTTAGTATACAGATGGTCCCTGAGTTACGATGGTTTCACTTATGATTTTTCGACAAAATTTTTTAAAGTTTTCGTACGGCAGGCAAATGCAGTACGATACGTTGGGACCCTGCCGGGATGTACGCATCTCCCGCCTTGTGAGATGCCTCGCTCTCGCCAGCTATTGATAGAGTTCAGATGTCTCAGTATTGGGGCATATATTTTTTCTGTGTTTTTGGTGTTTTGGCCGTGTCTCGACTTATGATGTTTTCAAGGTACGATGGGGTCGTTGGAACGCATTTCCATTGTAGGTCTGGGACTAGCTGTAATCAGTGGGATCCACAAATGGATTCTAGTTAATGGATATTCAACATATCAAAGAATCTCTTTTTCAACTCTCTTTTACAAAATTGTTGAATACAAAAATTTTATCTTGTAAAATAGCTACGAAAACAATACTTTTAAGAGTATACTATAGTGAGCTAACTATTAAAAACCTTTAGGCCTTTTTACAGTATATACTTCTAAAACTTTTAATCCACTTATCTATTAATAGAAAAATGTAACAGGCTATTTGAAGCAAAATTCATAAAAACTGTAATTCAAACAAACGTTGACCTAAAATTCTATCGCGGCGCACTTTGCAAATGTCGCCAACGAGGAACACAGCCTAACAAAAACGGCTAAGAAACTGGATGCAATATTCATAGTTCTCTGTTAATAAATGTTAGTGTTTGTTGCAGACAGCTGTCGTGCTTGTCGTTAATGCATGCTTCTGTTCCCTGGGTAACTACAGATGCACATCTTGACAGAAAGCCACTTCAGTGCAGACTAACGCCTACAAAACAGTCTACGCTGCGCTGCTGTTTGCTTCCCTCTGTGGCCAGACCTTGACTCTCCCTGCCACAAACCCCTGCAAGGAGTCTTGCTTTTGACGGAATCTGTCTCGTGAAATGCACAGCTCCCATCTTAAAGTCACGCAATAACAGATAGGCAGACGAATAAATGTCATTTGTATCCTTCCAAAACAAAGGTGCAACATAGCAAATGATGTCAAAACCTGTAGAACAAATGGCTAAAAATGTGTAATGGATGATGGGTGTGCTAAATGTCTCCATTCACAATGAAAGGAAAAAGTTTTAATTTTCATAAAACTGAAGCACCTCAACATGACAGGACAGGACTTGATTTGCCAATCTTGCTGGCCATAATATACAGTATGTTGTTCGTTTGGTTTAAAAATAACAAAATCAGAACCTTCTGTACAGAAGTCAGAACAGCAAAGTCATCTGAGGATATTCTGTCATGTATACCTACATACTGGGTCAAAACAGAAATCCTGGTGTGGATCTCCACACCAGGCATGAAATGGTCAACATTGGGTATGGTTTCAGTTGAATCTCACATGCAATAGTTTGGATACCCAGCCCATGAGCAGGAGGTGAACACTTAAAGGCTTTCATTACATCCAACTTGCTGCCATGCAACTCCAGGATGAATTACAAAAGCACATTTAGAAAACCTGTATTGAGATGGAGATATGATGCGATCAGTTGGCTTGCATGAGCTATGTACGAGGGACGCTCTTGTCAAACCCAGATCTGCTGCCATGCATCAAATTGAGCACAGTTCCAGTCCGGTTTCTGTCAATGATCCAGACTTGTTGAGGTGCCCTGTGTGTGACTGACATCCATCGTCACGGTAATGGACTGGTGTGCGAATGTATGTTCGAACTAGGTGGGTGAACTAGAATATGTGCACATCCTTCTCATCAGCACTTCCTGTATAATTGCAGTCAGATGCAATGGGTGCACATGTCATTATCATATGTGAATGAGTGTGAATGGAGCACAGACGGCACTCACCTAGGCAACAACGTAGAGGTTTGGGGTGCGTGGAAAACGTGGAGTGGAGGTCCAGGTAACTCATGCAGACTGTACACTGCAGGGCTGACAACTCTGCTAAAATGAGGGTCAGATGCTCTAGGTTGTCACCAATGATGGCCATTTAAATAAACTCAGCTAAACATTTATATGTCACACTTACAATCGTTCACAAAGAATAAGCTACAAGACAAAACAATTGATTTCAAAAATGACAACCAACTCAAAACAATATACAAACAAATTAGAACAGAATGTCTGATGAATAACAATTGTTGGGCAGACAAGACCTTGAAAATATTGTATGACAAATAAGTAAATACAAGTAAATGAAATGGACAAGTCATAACAACAAGCAAGTGAAAATGATTTGAGTTTACCAGTTCAACAACAAAACAGTTCACAGTAAACAACAAAATATTCTAACAAAAGCATCAGTTGAAACAAAAGGCACCAAAACAGTCAACAAACGTATAGTGCGGAGGTTTAGAAGTTTTCTGCAGGAGATTGGATAATATAGCAAAAATCAAAACCTCTCAAAGCTGTTTTTTATTTGCTATTTCTGAAGATAGAACTACAGACCTATATAGGTTGTGGTTAGGTTGATATTTACAGAATAATGGAAATTTGCCCGCTGTAAATCAGTAGTAGGACTGTGCACAGTTCCACTCCTAAGCAGACAGAGCTTGTCCAATGTGACTGGTGAGTCATACAACTACAGTTGAGGCAACTCAAGTATTCAACAGCAGTCTCCTTGGGATTGCATGTAGTAACTACCACGCTATGTGTCCAAGGCCATCACCTGTGTCTGAAAGAGCTCCTGCAGTGGAACAGAAATAGGATGTGAGTCAGAACGTGCTTTTATGTGTAAAAAAATGTCTTTATTAATCCACAGAGCACACATCTATGTAACAGCAGAGCTGATGTGAGCCTTGCCTTCCACACATGCAAAAAATGGATTTAAAAACCCTGGGAAAAAAAATCTTAATTACCAAAGCTATTTAAAGCATCGAATAGAGTAGGACAGTGATTTTATTGTCATTTCTGCTGTATACAGGTGGCACAGTACACAGCCAAACGAAACGTTCCCCCAGGTCAGTAGGTGCTACATAAAACAACACAAAGGACAACACAGAGCTACTAATAGGAACATACTAATAGTATGTTCCAGTCATTCCAGTGTACATAGAAACCTGCAATAAAACAACAGCTGCATCTCCGGTTTGTTAAAATTACAAACACAATCCCATTTGATATCTGTTCGGAAAGGTCGAACTGCAACGGGCAACATTCTGACATGGGTAAATTTGAATAGTTCATTGGAACAAATGACACGTTACGTTAAGTAGGTCAACAAAAGATGTGAACAACTTAATTATTTCCTGAAAAACATGTACTGTATTTGTCATCATCTTGGGAACAGAAGACAGACAAGGAAAGAAAATGAAACACGCTACAATGCTGATATTTGCTGTATGTCAAGGGAAAACAGAAATACCTTATACACAGTGAAATGTAATGACTGGTTGCAGGATAAAGCATGTGATGCTGATGATGACGTAAGACTGCATCTGGCCTCCCTCCCGTTGCCTCGATCCATCCTTATTCTCTTGGTAAAATAGGAAAACGTCACCTGGTTGCTAGCATGATTTCAGGATAATGTTACCGCTTATGTCTTTTATTCAACAAAAGGCTCAGTATAAATTACATTTCCTTATTGTTTCTTATTGATTTGAGAAGACACAAAACTGGCCATCAGCGCCTTTATCCCATGCGTATCCCTGCATCAGTGCGTTTATCCCATGCGTATCCCTGCATCAGTGCCTTTATCCCATGCGTATCCCTGCATCAGTGCCTTTATCCCATGCGTATCCCTGCATCAGTGCCTTTATCCCATGCATATGAAACATGCTTTGAACTAGGCTATAAAATGGAATCAACTGTGTCAATGATAATTTTTTAATGCATGTAAGGGAATTATATGGATAATTAGTATTACCCTGCACTGTCTTCTATGTAACCATTTTCTTTAACAAATTATCATTTGTAGAACACTGAGTCTTTGATAGCTTTGCTTATTATGAATCTGTCAAGAGCAGCTGTGAGATGTGCAAAAGATGTGTGGATCAGAAGATGTTCAGTCACCAATCAGTCCTGTTCTGGCATTGATGTTACATTCATGAACTACCCAATCAAGTTTCAGCTTATTGATATGTATATGTAGACTATACTAGAGCTGATTTTTTTTTTGTTTTGCGTTTTTTACAGATTGCTCATCACAAACTATTCCAGATAATCAAAGATTAAATTAAGCATTAAACTTTTACGCTAAAGAGTGACACTTTAGGAAGTTGTAAAACTGAAAAATATTCCACATGTGACGTCTACAGCACAAGAAATGACCAGGTGTGTTTCTATTAAAAATGTTCCATTTGGACTGAAATGACGCTGTCTTTGCTTATTGCTTGTTAGATGAGAAATTAAATATGAAATTACCTTCTTGATATTGCGTATTCTCATTCAGAAACTGTGATTCTTCATGAAATACTGTTTCTCAAGAAGCCTCTCTTTTAATGTAACAGGTCCTCGTTCCTTTTTCTCACTTTCATGAATTTGTAGCTTCTATTCAGAGTGGATTCTGGAAAGTGTTTTCCTTCAGGGGTGTGACATTGAGCTTTCTTTTCGTTCTCTTTAACATACTCAGTAAAAAACTGCAGTGTCGATCCCTTGAAACACATGGAGTTACTTCCATGTCTTTGTCAGCTTGTGAGATCAGGCTTGTTCTGGCTATTTTGATTGGTGCAGAGATACACAGGTTAGCAATAATGTGTATCTGGTTATGTTTACAAACCTCCAAGTCTGACGCAATGATTATGCTGGTGTTTGCGTCACTCTCAACTTCAACCATTACGACAAAACTCTTGACTCTTAATCTGGCATTTACAGTTTTTTTTTCCTCATTGATTTTTTTTTTTTACTATGCATTGCTATTATATCATGATTTAACCTTATTTTGTGATTGCGTGAAATGACCTCTGTTTGAGCGTGTTTAATATGTATCGGTACAAATACATCCTCATTCGACTGGCATTATTGCCAAGCTGTTAGGCCGAATGGTATGACGTACTAATGTATCTGCAATAAACACAGTGCGTCCTCATAAAACTGGGAATTGCTGAATCAACATTTTGCCTTTAATGACAAACATTACATCACAGCTCACCTGATTTTCAGTAGATGCTCAAAGATTTTCAAATTCCTTTCCCTAAAGGAAGTGACACTTCTTTAAATTGTTTATCTTACTGTGTTTGTATAATTTATTTGCCCTTTATCATACTGTAAGGACACAACCTGAACACAAGATCAGTTCCTGGGGTACACCGGCGTATGTCAGGCGTATGTCATGTTAGTCTATGGTAAATCTGTAGACAAAGTTTGACTGGGTAAAGAAATGTCTTAAATCAGTTACTGGGTGGTTATTCCAACAGACACACACACACACACACACGTGCGCATACACACAAACACCCTAACCCTCCCACATGTACACACTCATGCACAATAATTTAGTCACTGATAGCCTGAAATCACTACAGAAAATTCATTTAGCTGCAGAAAACTCATGCAATCAATCAATGAGAGCAAACGAACATGTGCCCAGTGAACACAGATCACCATTATGTGTGTATATGGACACGGAGTGCAACTTAATGTCCCTGTCTCACATACATGGTGTGAAATTGAATGAATGAATGAATGAATGAATGAAATGTTTTATTTAAAATTATGTAAGGTATAAGGTCTGTAACTGTTCTTCAATATATATGACACTAATATAGAAGCATTACTTTCTTAGGCCACCCTGGCAGAAATGTAATCTGTCCATTATTTCCCTGTGATGAGGACTTGGATTATGACAATGTGCATATTATGTCCTTATATATATATATATATATATATAGGGACATAATATGCACATAACAATATGCACAATTTCAGTGTATATACATATGTTGTAGCCTACATGTAAAAAGGTTATTTGTAGATATTAGGTCTAATCACATCTCTATACTGGCAAACGACATATTTCTAAAATATATATTTTTGACGTACTTTAAAACGGTCCACACTCCACTTACTAATATTTTTAAACCTCTAAGTGAGAGTATTTATTTTTTCTGGGCTTCAGAAATCCCTTGAGAAATGAGACCAATCGATGCCTTGAGGATTTACAATCATCAGACTCTTACAACTTCAAAGATTTATTTCTCCTCCCCATATGCGGCGTGCGTAAATCTCGTAACCTTCGTCCCAGGGCATGGTATTTCTACATTTCTTCTTCTACCTGGCCTTAAACGTACACCGACCCCATCTTTAGCTGTCATGTTGCATCAAAGCTTGCCCGATAACTTCCACCCCGTCTCCTTCATCGGGAAATGGTTTTGACGCGCGCTCACACCCTGTTCTCTCCACACTTGTATGCTAATAGTGGAAAAAAACAGCCAAGGGTAAATAAATAATTAAAGCGACGAGGAGATACGTGCTTTCACGTCTCTAAAGTGTGATTCTAAGAGTTCTTAGTAGTGGGAAAAGAAACACCACTCGCTTGCGTAGCATTATTGTAATGTTATGTTTATGTTGCGAGAGAAGCGCTTCCTAAAGTGTTTTTCCTCCCGTTATTAAGGGTTGTAGATAAGACCGCTATTTAACTATTCAGCATCTAAACAAAACCATGTGCTTTCGTATCCTTCACTCGTATTTCTTTTTACGTTGAGAAAAACTTTGTATTTTACAAATCTAAATTAGAAAACATTATTGCCTGCAATATATACAAGTACTTGACCTGAATATGTTGCATGTGGGCTAGAATAATTATTTTTAGAACTTTGTCAGGTCCAGTTCCACCAGACTTCAGATGACCTCCTGTGTTCCCTCCAGAGCTGTTAATGATCTTGCTTCACCTCGTTTGAGTGTGAGGTGTACAAAAAAAACAATCACACGTGAAACTTGTATGTGCCAAACACCTTTTCATCGCGGCAAATTTAGGCGTTATTCTGCGTATCGTCTTGTTAGTGCGGAGCTCCATGTCACTGAAAACCTTGTAACAAGATTTGCTGTCCGGCCTTTGAACTTTGAAAATAATTTCAGGACCAGAAAGGTTGGAACAGGTTATTGATAATCATCGTAAGGTCTTTAACCGTAGCTCTCTGAACTGAAGGATCATTTAAACGCATACTATCATCGAAATCACATATAAACTGCAGGTTTTAAAACATATGGTTTTGTTTAGATAGATTTATGTTCATAAAGTGTTTAAAGGTCATTATTTGAGAACCTTATTAATACTTTTGACCTATTATTTAACAATACCAGCTAATGTGCAAAGATTATTTCTCAAATTGCTTTGAGAACATACACCCCTTTCATTCCTACACACACTCTTAACACATAACAAAATGACACACACTCAGTAGGACTACTTGGGTTCTACTACTTTTTACATAAAACAAAAGAATTTATTGAGTCATATATAAGAGCAGATGAATGCTGTAACATGCATGAAGTGGAGTTTTATTGTCTTTATTACAAGGCACATACAATTGTGATGGGTGGCACAGTGGCATGGTGGCATGGTGGTTAGCACTGTTGCTTTGTACCTCTGGACCCAGGTCTTGATTCCTGCCTCGTGTGTGTGTGTGTGTGTGGGCTTTGCATGTTCTCCCTGTGCTTGGTAGGTTTCCTCCCACAGTCCAAAAACATGCAAGTTAGGTTGATTGGCATTTGCAAATTGCCTGTAGAGTGTGCCCAGTGGTGGGTTGGCATCCCGGCCAGCATGTCCCGTTCCCTGTGCTTTCTGGGATGGGCTCCAGGCTTCCTGTGACCATGAATTGGATAAGCTGGTAAAATGGATGGATGTAAGTGGCATCTGGAATTTGTGTTTAATCCCCCCCCCACACACACACAGCCCCTTCTCCCATGCAGCTACTCTCATGTCATGACTTTTGGTTACCCACCAGCATAATGTACTTGTTTTCACCCTAATTATGTAATAGGGCATCTCTCTGTCTCCCGTGTTCCCATGTGGCAACCAATCCCCCCCCGACCTGGTAAAGTCCCACCAAACCAACCGAGCAGGAAAAAAAATATCCGCATTCACTTCAAATCATATTTTCGCAACCTTTTTTATTGAACACATAAAAGCATCACAACAACAATATACAAATCCTTAATAACCTTTAAAACCAAAACACATTTACACATGCAACAACAGGGTTTAAGACAATGAGTAAATTATTGAATTAAATGAATTCATTGAATTGGAATGTGCGCTTTCCCCCTCATTTTAGGATATTTCTCTTGGCTGGGTTTTGCGTAGAGGAAATCTGTATACAGTCTGTTGTTAGAACAGTCTGCCACAAACTGATCTGGTTCAGAATTATCTCAGAATTCTAAATGTAGATTATGTAAATAAATTTGACCAATATTACCCTTAACAGTTTTGACAGCTGTACTTAAAACAAAAGTGGTGTTGAGAGGCTTATCCGTTGTGTCACGAAATTAAACTGCGTTTACACTCATTGAACCATTCAAAATTATGGCATCGTCCTCTAAAGCTTTGTATATGACTGATGACCTCAGACGAAATGTCTTTATGTGAAGAGAAACATACAAAAAAATAAACCTTACTGTTAGCCTTCTGTTAGATGTTCCGTAATAGGAAAAGCGGCTACCTTGTCCACTCCCAGCTATACAAGACAATGCGCTATAGTCCGCGGCGTGCTAAATCGTTAAAAAAATATACAAGCAGGATCACCAGACCGGACGTCCCTCTCGTCTGGCTCGTTTATAAAGAACGAAGACCTGCTCTCGCCAGTCACAAACTCTGGAAAACAACAAAAAGGGGCAGACGCGTGTCTGCGTGTTTCACGTGTGTGCGTGTGCGGGGGCGCCGTGCGTGTGTCTACTCCGTGCATCAGCGAAGTCTCAGGTCAAGGGGTGAAGCGAAACCAGAATGCAGATACTGAAGTGGAGATTAATCTGGTAAGTGAGCAGTAGTAAGATTAGCGGTAAGATTATTGCTCCAGATTTAAAAAGTGGTATTGTTTTGCAGTTACATGATAATCCATCTGGCCTCTTTATTCAGCTCTGTTGCCATGATTGTCTCTTGAGTCCATTACAGATGACTGTCATCTATACAGTCACAACACTGGAACACATTAACACCAAAATGTACATTATGATACTGTCAAAAGGTACATTATTACACAGGAGAAGAAATTACAGGGTTAATCCAACGCCGTCATGGTTTTCTTTACAGTTTTCCTCCTGGTTTCTGGTCTGGCTTGCCCCTGAAGTGCTTTTAGGCCATGAGCCAGCGGGTTTACCTGACTTCGAGCTACGTGACACGCAGGTAAAGGAGGAGCACTAGAAGAACCACCTGAAGGCTTCACCACCACTGACCGGGGTCCTCTAAAACAAAGAGAAGACACAAGACAAACAGGTGCGTTCTTAGAGGCCGGCAAATACATATGGTGAAGAGCAAATGAACGATTTCCAATCAGAGAGGCCTACTCAAACAGCACAGCTTCAGGAATTTTACTCACACCTTTAATGGTGAATTTGAACTTTTAGAAGTTTACTTGTAACTCCATGCATCACATGTTCAGTACCTTGGCACAAAATTCTATGGATTAAACAGCAGATATACATGCAGTTGCTCTACTTTGACATACTGTGTCTTTCTAATTAGAGCAAGTGCAAAAAATCATATGCACTGTACTAATCCTTACGATTATATACAATATACTGTTTACATTATAGACAACACACATATACATAATCTTACAATGTTAATGTACAAAGTTTGATAAAAACAAGTTGTTTTTCTTCCAAGACAACAAGAGAGTGTCTTCATGGGAGAGATATGACAAAGAATGCTTTGGGTTTTGGCAACGGAGAGACAAACAAAAGAATGGGCTGTCCTGAAGCAGTGCACTTACCTTATTACTTCCACTTAAAGTATGCAGTTATGCTAAATTTGTGAAATTACTGGGTTTATGCATGTGTCAACTGCAGAAACTAAAGGTGATGTATGACATCACATGGACTTATTTTCCTCTCTAATGGTTCGCGGAAAAAAAGCCTCATTTTAAAACCTGCGCTTCAATCCGATAGCACTAGCCTGAATTTGATTCTAAATAGACAAGCACTTACAAACGCAGGAAAACCAAATGGAACGTCCATGCGTGACAAGGGATTGTTTTTATTTATATTGCTAAAAAAGAAGAGCAAACAAAATCCTTATAGAACATTTCAGTTCCTATTGTCACATCTGCACATTTGCATTATTGCTGCATGAAAAAATTAAAAAACAGCCACCACCACCATCATCATCCCTGAAATGATTTATTAGATCTGTTCAAAAATCTTTCCTAATGTTCTGCACCAAACGCCCTCACTGCTTGAAAGGTACCCCAGTATGTGTGTGATGTCGTTTTTCACAAAGACGCACTCTAAGCAGATACCGTAGACGTTCTGTTGCGCGTGTTGCTTGTTTCATCCATTTTGCCACAGCAGCAGTCCTGGGACTCCGCACTGCAATAACCTGGTCGTACGACCAGCCGTCCCTGCCGTTACACGTCAACCGGACTCTGACACGTTGTCGTTTACGCGTGTCTGACACCTGTCTTCTGCCGCGCAGATACACAAGCGCGCCTGACGTTTCCTCCCTCCGTGGTGTTATTCTTGCATTCCGGCAGCATCGACTGCTGTGACTAAATGACCTTGAGAAAAGGCAGCAGAAGAACAGAAAGAGCATCGCATTATAGCTCGGGAAAGAGCACGGATCCTGTTCAGAGATGACCGAGGCAGCTAGACGACATCTCAACATCCTTGGAAGTTAGCGCACCCATTTCTCACCTAACCTCTCTAATTAATACCTGGAAACAAGGGGCCTTGAGGAGCGAAATTAGCGGCATGGTGACCCGCAAGATGCTCCTCCGGGTGTACGGCCGAGATCAACGCCGTAAGTGACCGGCAAAGCCCCTTTATGGGCATCCAACGAGAAACACTGGAACGAGCGGTTCAAGTAAACATACGATTCGAGATCAATATTGGTGGCATCGAGCAGCCTAAATGGAAGTGCGGCTGGCCGCGATGTGTAATGAACGTGCTCAGCACTCCAAGCAGATCAGTGGTGTTAAGTCCTGCAGTATCGATCCGGATGTTCCCGGGCGGCTCTTGCTTTCGCACACGGTTGCCGTGGCGGCCAGGCATGCCTGTGACTGAAAACTACAGGTTGCCACCAAACCCGCCTTCGGCGAGCCCACCAGCACCTCCGCGCATGCTACACCTGTGTCTAAAACAAAGACAAGGTGTGATGCTGGTTCAGGTCAGCCATGGACTGCACACTTACAAATTCTGGAAACTACAAACTCAGCCTTGCACACTTCTTAACTGAGTTTAAGAGAAGGAGTACCAGTTAGAAATTTTAAATGTTGTATTTTCTTACATGAACTGTGGCTGTTGTGTCGTCCGTGCAGAGTGCTAATGGGAAACCTGCCTGAGCCAGGCTGCTGACTCATAATGGAGCCAGACCGCCGGAGGTGAGGCGTGCTGTCACAGCCTGTCCCTCCAGCCTCTCCCTTCACTCCCGCTGTGGCCCATGGCTCGGGGAGCACCGCATCACCTGGGGTGGGGATTTGTCACCGGGATGATAACGGCCAGTGCTGCCGCGTCTAAATCAGCGCGAGACCACAGCAGCGTGACGGAGCGGAAAAGTGAAATATGCTCTCTGGTGAAATGCTAAAGACTCTGTACACCCCCCCTCCGAGGAGTAAAGGAAAAAAAAAAAACAAATAAACCAAAGGCACCCCTCAACGACTCAGTTTTTCTAAGAAAATCCCACACGCATTTTAACTAGCACCGTCGTTACCATAGACTGGGAATAAATTACCCTTTTGAACTCCAGAAGATTGCAAATGCATTCGGGATGTGAAACGCCTGCCACACTACGTGCTGCTAGTGTGTTTTTTTTTGGTGGGAGTTGGGGAGGGCACCATTTCCTCCTTTCATAAAATTTGCAATCCTCTGTAATTGAAGCAGAATATTGCTGAGAAACGCAAATCCCCCCCCTCACAAATAAAGTCTTAGAAGCGCACGTAAAACATGAAAAATGCATCGGGACGGGGCAGGGGGGGGGGGGGCAGAAAAAAACGGCCTCAAAAATAGCACAAAGCATAGCTTGCGAGAAGACGCGGCGAAGCGCTCGGAAACCTCAGAGACTGGCTTATTGTGAGCGGGCAGACCGTCCCTTTCCTCGCTGGGCGAAGATGAATAGCAGCCTGGAGACCGCGGTCATGCGCTCCCGGATGCTCATTATAACACACGGCCCATACGTTACCCTGACATGCCCATTATTTATTAACGCACGGACCTGGGAACCGGGCCACCTTCCACAACTGCAATTCTTTGGAGGAAATTCTGACAGCTTTCCAAATAAATAAATAATTTCCACCCTGACACAAGACTCTCTCTCCCTCTCTCTCCCTCTCTCCCCTCGACGGCTGAATCGGTGCCATAGTTACGAATACATTTTGCACCCCCTCACAGCAACCAAGCATATATTCCAGTGTTTGGTACAGTGGCTTATTTGTATATTTGTACACGCATTCGAAGTCGTGTACCGTACGTTTGTGCAAATATTTTACTTGTCCTTTATTCTGGACAAAGACTGTTCACAAACAGTCTTTTTCTGATACGACAAAGGCTAGTCAGCATTTAAAAATTTTTAAAAAGACACGTTAAAACATGAACTGGTAAGGTAAGACTTAAAAACAAACAAACAAACATACAAACAAACAAACAAACAAAAATCTTAATACATCTATTCCAAAAAATGACAGACAAGGGGAGAAAAGAGACACATAACCTGGTAACTCTTACAAACCCAAGCTGTGACTCCTCTGAGCCTGAGGAAAATTTTACAGGGGCATTCAGCCTTAACGTACACATTTTGTATTGACAGCCAAGTTATTATGCATCACTGCTGGGGTAGTGTGGAGCCCAAACTGGGAAGGTATAACAGTCAGTCACCAGTGCTCTGAAGAGCAGCTCCCCCAGCAAACACAAAACGTTCAAATAACGTTATCTAAACATTCAGCTAACGTTATTCGAACGTTTTGCGTTTGCTGGGCCTGTCCCATGGGTCACACCCATTGACCGCCCCCCACCGACTCAAAGCTACAGCTATCAGAAACATTAGAACAACATTTCACATAGGTGTTACAGTGAGCTGGCGCTGGGTGTCTTGCTCAAGGACACACCTGGTGGCTGGGCTGGGATTCAAACCAGGAGACTTCTGCATCCCAGCCTGATGTCGTACCTGTTGAGCCACCAGGCCACACATTAAGGTTGATTTAACTTTGACTGTATACTTTGCTTGTCCATGGCTACCTGGCTGGCCAAAAAGTAGCCACATTGCAAACGAAACACTCTGAGCCAAAACAACTATTTATCTGAATCCCTGCAGCACAGAAAACATAATGGCAATTTTCCTTTCTACACAGTCTTAAATAACTTCAAACAGGATGTTAGATGCCCTTCAAAGCTGACTCAGACTGTGACGTCACTCTCGCAGACTAAGAATATATTCAAAAAACCACATTTCTGCCCTGTTTCCTGCATTGTCTGAAACCAAATTATTTGTCGCTATAAATTGTAAGAGAAAATGCACCTCTGACTGGACTGCTTTCAAAAACACTTTTATGGACCTGACGTTATCCATATTAAAACGTAGCTTCAAATACATACACATAAAATAACACTAAAAGCCAACAGTTATAACCATAAAATAAAAGGACTCTTAGTATGTCCACAAAACTGGGTATTTTTCAAGCTGTCCTTACACTACAGCTAAAATGTTTATGGCAAAATTTTATTCTGTTTGATGCATTGTCCAGTGAAGGGGTCACTCCGCTAATTGATCTCAGGACTAAATCCTAGTAAACCTGAAAAAAAAATCTGGAAGATGTGTGTGGTGCAGAAACATTGTAAGAAAGAATTCTATTGTGATAACTGAGTTTAAGGCACACTGATCCCTATCAGCGAGTTGAACAAGGCTCCAGATCTGGACAGTTAACTGCAAAACGCGATGCAAGTTTTGAGTACGCATAAGTCATACAAATTAATGATGTAATCAACAATTACGCACAGTATGTTGTTTGGTTCACTCATTCATCCATCCTCAATTTAAGGTCATGGGAGCTAGGCCTAAACCAGGAAGTGCACCAAGTAAGTTAGGGCACACACTGTTAAGAACACAAGTCTACCCCAAGGCATGCAGAACATGCTACAGAGGGCAAAAGTCCTCCCTAACTGCACGTGTGAAAGAAAGCTGGAGAATCCAGACAAAATCCACACAGCAGAGAGAAAAGACAAAACTCTCAGGTACAGGCTAGAGGCCTGACTCAAACCCACAATGCCAGAGGAATCAGGTGACAATTCTAGCATCAACAGCCCCATACACTCACACAAACCATAAAAACACACGATGAATAACAGTAGTATGTACTCTGAATATCTGCAATATCATCACTGCTACACCTCCCCGAAAGCAACACCACGCCATATCAGTCTTTGTTTCTGGTGAACCAAGAGTGCGCATCTATATCATTAATTAAAAGCCTGCCCCCTGACTGCTCAACCAAATTCTACACATCTGAAAGAGCCGTTTCGGTATTGTTATTATTACAGCCAAAGAAGTCTGAGTGTAGTGCAACCAAAACTTTGAAAACCCAAATCTTTCAGGAAAACTATTACGCAACTAAATTAATAATGGGCTCAGCAAGTAAACATGGCAGTTTCCTAGGAGCACAGCTGAGAAAACAGTGCAAAATTAAACAAAACAAAACGAAAAATGGTATATGGAATACACAGCAGTCTGGGCACACACTTGGTTCTGGTGTCATTATACCTTTATCCATACATGTTAACTGATTCATTACTGCATCCGCAAACATAGAGGAGCTGAAAATGCAAAACCAGTGTTAAATACATTTTGTTCATCCTACTCTAACCCGCATTCGTTTTCCATGAATGAATTATGGGAAAAATAATTGGTGTCGAAATGAAAACTCACTCTCAATACTTTTAGCACTGCAAGTGTGCATTATGTACAGTTTCTGCGCTGAGGTACTGGCCCTGTTATGCAACATATGGGGACGTCTCTTTGCAGGTCCGTCACATTCATCCAGCTGTCACAAGTGACAAATTATTATAAATTATTTTTGGACAAATTTACCTACAAGTCGACTGTGCAGAATCTAAATCATGCACATTCTGTGCCGCCGCTTCACATTTGAGTCCCGCGAACACGCTGGACGAGAGGTAACTGATTTGCACGCAATGGACGGACATTAGAAGTGCCGCGATCCTTCATATAATAAAACGGAGGCGCGTGCGTTCCTTTTGTCCGCGTCCGTGGCGCTGCTGCGTCCGCGTCTAGGTCTTTGACGTTTTTTTTTTTTTGCTGACAAAAGGAGGGTCCGGCCTTTAATAAGGAGAATGTTTCAGTGCATGAGACATTAGCCAGTGGCGAAGGACAGTGAAAAATTGTGCTAGATGTTCCCTTCCATGGCGCTACCGAAATAACCATGCGACGTACCAGACCCGGCGCGTTACCGTGGCACCCTACTCCTTCACACGTTCATCTTATAAATAATTTTCGCTCAAAGTATAGACTTTGCTTACGTTTTCTGCCTGGACTAGCAAAACCCATTCTCTCACTCGAAACTTTTTTCCCCCCTCAGTGTGTTTCCTTTGGATTTATTGAACGTTCTAACATTTCACTGTGAAAAGTAAATTAATTTGGATTCACCTGTCTCTGGATTTTGGAAGGAGCTTATTATTGCCTTGGATTGTTCTGTTACTTCTCAGAATAAAATGTGTTGGAGTACATGGGAAGGCAAACCATAATACTGCAATGCCAAATATTTATGCCAAGCATACGTGAAGTAGGAGGATGTTGTTACACTGAAGAACTGCGTACAGCCATTCTCAGATAGTCTACGTTCTATAAACTGCAAGAAGATGTTTCTAAAGATAGAGAAGCATCATTAAAACGTAGGATGTCATCATTGTGTAGGACACATGAAACAGAGAGGAAAGCATCCAGTTGATCTCCCTGTCGATCTACTCCTGACATTCAAATTCCTCGGTGATAGACGTTGCAGATGTCTTAAGACCTGGGACTCAGTCTTTAACAAATGGTCACAATTTTCGGGAAAAATGCCGTGTTCTATTAATCGATACCTCATGTGAACTAGACCAAAGCAAAAGGTCTTGAAACAGTTTTTTAACAGCTAAAAGCCCGACTACGTAACAGTTACAGTTGTAACTTTTAAGGTGAGATGGGGAGGAAAATACGCTTTTATGTTTTCTCGTGATTTATTACTGCACTTATCTGTTTAACTAAATCCTATGGACCACTGCGCTTGAATGCAGAGAAAATAAATAATTAAATAATCACCAAACAGTTGTTCGTTCCACGTGAATGCGTGTATGACCTACCTAGGAGAACACACACGCAGACTGGAGAACATTAGATACGCCAGCACAGATCTGCTGCTCACTGGAAAACACACACACACACACACGTAACGATCACATTTTTTGCACTCTTCAATTGGAAAAACCACAAGACAAAATGACACGGAATATTAAATGGGCTTCAGTGGCTCTGGAGACCAAGGTCCAATTTATAAAAAGCTAATATGGTTTCTGAACAGGAACAGGTCAGAACTGGACTGAATTGGCGTACAACATGCAAAACTCTTGTGTCGTTAAAAAAAATTATAAATATTGCTTATTTGTAAGACAGTATCAAAGCAGGGACTTTTTTTAAAATTTGTGCTTCAAATCAGCCAACTAGTTGGAGACCTTCAGATTAGTCAAGCAAACCATGTGGATTTATTTCCAAACCAGGGATGACTCGTTTCACTATAGAGCTAAAGCATCCTGCAATGCAACGTAAATACCACACAGGCACTGCAGGGACTGCATTCTTTGTTGCATTTTTCAATGCTTTTACTTGCTACTAAAGCAGTACTATATTATTTTTACACTTGTATAATTTTTCTCACAAAAAAACCCACAAGAAAAAAAAAGATATTTGCATGTGATTAAAGCCACAATATTAAGACCAACACATAAAAATGTGTACTTTACGAGCAGCAAGAGTAATCTTTTTGTTGTTATGTCTTTCGTGGTGTTACAAACTTAAGCTCCACCCTTAATCACACTATTATCCATATGTGCAATTTGTTTCACTGTTATTGTTATTCTATAGGATGCAGTAAAATCTTCAGGCTGGGCTGCAAACCCTTATAAGGGAAATTTAGAACAACTAGCTGAAGTGCTGACTATCTATCTGGTGTTTCTCAGTTTATGGTGATCAGCCCCAGGACGGCCCCCCGGGTCAGCCTTTCGGCATCTGCACTCTGTCACCTGAGTTTCCCTCCCAATGACACGTCCCTGTTTACGTTAACTCTTCAGCTGCCAAAACAGCAGCCCCCAACCGAAACCCGTCAGGGAAGGCGGCGATGGGCGGGGGGGGCAGCGTCTGAGCCGTGGTAGGGTGCCGGGAGGCACGCGTGCACCCGCACCGCAACGACGAACGCGAGGACAGCGAGCGGCGGCGCTCGCTGGTACCAGGGGATCTGTCACGGAAACATTCGCTTCAACCAAAAAACCCCCAAAAACCCCTCTGAACAAGAGAAGGCATAGCTGTACGTCACAAGGAATGATGTGGGAGTCTTTGAGCGAGAGGCAAATGAGGCAACATATTGCAAGGCCTCTGAAATCAAAATGCAAAGCAGGACTCCCTGTCTTCAACAGACACTTTGGCATATGGATAGCTCTCCAACACCGCGCTTCAATCCAAGCTTCTAAATTAAGAACTCATCACACACGTTTTAAATTAAAATACAACCCCATCTACCTGCACGTATGTTACGAACACTCAGTCGCCTTGATATGTAAAGCGAGCGCGGTTCTGCGGGTACATTTTCAAAACGAGCAGAACGGCTCTGAAGCAGGAATGAAACTTGGTCGATCCCTAAAGTTATTAATCAAAATATGCTAATACGGTGAACAAAATAAAGGCCGTCGTCGCTGACGAAACATCAAGACGCTCCGGTTATTTAGTTGTTCGTTTAGTACGTGCGAACACTTCAATAGACATAAGCGTTCTGCGGCAGTGAGGATGCAAGGCAGTTTATATATGCAAATAAGGAGGGAAATAAGGAATGGTATAAATCTGCAATCAAGCACGCAATATGAAGAACTAATGCAAAGAGGCTTGCAAGCATGGCGCAACTCGCTGCAGCACTAAAACCCTGCAGCCATATCACAAGAAATTGGTATATCTAAAGAGTAAGAATTGAGAGCTGCCAGGATTACGTGTCGTACTTTATCCGAGAAGATGTAGTAGGAGCGGTGTAGCTGTTCGCTGCTAAATATCTGCACAATCCATAATCTAGGGATAGTCCGCTTGTGGTGCTTTAAATGCAAATTCACATAAATCACTCATAATTCGTATAGAGCCCTTAAAGTGGCGGTGACTTTGATAACCTTTTATGCGCAAACTCCCTAATGCATGTATATGACAAGCACAGAAGACACTCGGTGTCTAGACAATGATGCAGGTTGCATGATGCAAAAACACACCTGTATTTCATCTGTAAATTTTTTGTCATTTGCTTCTTCCAACTGCTTATTTTGGATGGGAGCAACGGGTGGGGTGGGGCATACTATTCCATGCAGAACAGGAAGAAAGGCAGGGAATACTTTGGACAGTGTACAAACCCACTGCAGAGCACACCTGTATGTGTTCAAGACAAAACCTCTTTATTGAAGACTTTTCATGTATATAAATGGAAAGTGGTTAAGAATTTTGTAAAAATAAAGAAGGAAAATGTTTCACAAATGCATCAGAAAGTCATACAGGCCTGAGGGCAAAGATTTACTTCACTCTGTGACTGCAGGCTTCCCATCAAAAATATAAAGGAATATCCAGCTGCAAAGCATCAGATGTGTGACACACACAAAAAAATTGTAACTGGAAGGCACCCAAGACTGACACGGAAAAAAATAAAATAAAATAAAAAACTCTAGAATCAGTAAAATAAAGTCAATGTACTCTAGTGAATGATTTTTGCAAAATGTGCTTCTCTCGTAACTTTGATAAATTTTAAACGGCTAAAAATGCACGCAGATGCTTAAAAACCATTGGAAGCAGCTACAGCGCCCCGTTTCCATGTCGGTTTGTGGTTGAATGTATATGTACACAATTAATGATGGAAAATTTTTAATTTATCATAATACAAATTGCTGACAGTTAAAATGAAGAACAAAGTCACTCTGTCCTCAGTGGATTTGCTTAAGTGACAGTCCTGTGAAAATAACATTTAAAGCATCAGAAAAATGTGTGCTTATGTTAAACAGGATGCAGAGACACTAAAACACATAACCTAGTACAGGTACTGTACGAATTAGGCCTTGAAGTTACACCGATTTTGTTGACCGCAAACATGCACTAATTATGTTAATTATATGATTAGACTTAACTTCCTTCCCTCTCTACTGTTCGTAGCTGTCAGTCTGACTCACTGTTGAAGCCTCAGTAAAGACCAGAGCTGGTTGGAGTCTGTCATTGCCACACACCTTATAGTAAAGGTTACAGTTCAGGTACACCTGTAATCAAGTAGTTTTTTTTGTTATACCAGTGCAGAAATCTGATAAACCTTAACTAAAGTAAAACAAGTATGCATATACAGTATATATACACAAATACAGTATACATTAACACACATCATATACATATGCAGGGTGGTTATAATTGATGTTTAAAACTAAACTTGTGGAATGGCATCACCATTTGCACATAGTCTATACTATTCAAGGGAGGAGAAGCATTCCAAGAAAAAAATATGGCACTGTACAATAGGAAATAAGTACAGCGCCATATTTACCCTTTGTGGCAGAAATTGGAACTAAAATTGTAGCAGAATTTTCTTTTAATATGTTGTCTATGAAGATGCTCAGTTGTCCAGGTGGTGTTATCTGGAAGCTGAATCATGTCAACTGGACTTCTTTCTTGTTTTGCGGAAATGTTTCACCTTTTATCAAAAGGTTTCTTCAGTCTGATGGAAGTGGGGAGGATTCTCTTCACTATATACCTATCAGGGTTGCTGGCCACACCCATTCCTGAATAGACTCATTAGTGTAAGAAAGGGGAACTTTTAATCTGAATCTAAATTGTGCCTCTTAAACCACGATACACACTGAACCATGAGATTTCTGAACCATTACATCCCTAATACACACACACACACACACACACACACACACACACACACACACACACACACACGTGTAAGGTACAGTATGTGTAGATACACACACAAAACTATCAGTATACGTCACACTGGTTGTCAAGCAACGGCAACTAGACCACCTGGATGTGGCCATTCACAGTCTTGTAGCCTTTACGCTGGAACCCAGCTCAGTCCAGCACAATGGGTCCTTCACCACCACACTGGAAAATGTTGATTCAAAGCGGGGCAGTGGAGGCCAGAGCAGATATAATGCAGGACCACAGCCCTGAGCACCTCGGATTGTGCCTCACACTTAATTGGTGGCAGAAGGGGGGGAAAAAAAGATGAATACTTTAAGAGCGCCGTTGTTCTTGCGAGCCGCCTGGGTCCAGGGAATAAAACTATCAGCGTAAATTGTAGCTGACACAGAGTGCCACAAAAGCACGTCTGGCTTGCCTAAGTAGCCCGGGGTGCCACGCTGGGAGATTGGTATAATTAAGCGGTTTGTGTGGCGAGAAGGCAAAATCCCGTCGGCTTGTCACGAATTTACAGCTGTCCTTTAGCCAGTGAAACGTTTTAAAGTTTCACATTTTAATTATCTTCATTTTTTAAACCAATTTCCTGCACAGGTCCTGTCTAATTTATCTGGCGCCGATATAAGGTGCAACACCAGAAAGTCCAATAGGTTTCAGTACCGGTACTCAGTGGCTGTTGTGAAGAACATTACAATTATGTTGAGGTAATCAAAGCATAGCAGAGAGCGGAATGGGCCTCTAAATCACAATCTATTTTGAGACCATCCAAACAAATCAGACATAACTGGTACTGTCTCTGGAGTCTCCTGCCTGTTATTAAGAGCAAGCGTGTGATCGAGGTGGGTGTCCGTGGGTATTGAGGCCATGCCTCCACGTATGGCAGCCAATCGCATCACAGTCTCAAAGGTTACACCACAAAATGCTAAACTGTACTATAACTATTTGTAATATCATCACATGGAATAATTAATAACTTTAAAGTGGATTAAAGCTTCAAGTTTATTGTTTTGTGAGATTACCTGATTGGCAGTTAGATTAAACCAGCAAGTGTCACTGCAGTTCCCTTGCAGTGGAATTTGAAATATAACTTTAAATATGTTTGCTCCCAATGATTTGAACCTGGTACAGGGTCATCAAAAGGCAGCAGGTGAAAAGAGCATTTAAAAATTAATGCATAATGAAAAGCTCGTTGGTTCAAGTACCAGAGGTTTTCCTGTTGCATTACCAGAATAACACTTTTAATTTAATCACAAAAGTGATCTGAACAAATGGAAAACATTTAAAGCACAGTAAAACACAGTGAGACTTTGGATAAAAGTCTCTGCTCAGTATATAAAGTCTAGTTCAGTTACTACACGCAAAATACTGTAAACCTAGGTGAACATTAAAATTGGATTACATATATACATCCCCTGTAGGTCAGCTTCACAATCACCAGTTAAAATTAATATTCTAAATCAGTTGTTTTTTTTTTTTTACCTAAAAGCAGCATCATGTTCTACAGAAATTCAATTCAATTCAAATTATTTTTATATAGCGCCTTTCACAACAATGTGCCTCAAAGTGCCCCTAAACAAATGCTAACCAGGCATGATTATTGTTCACTGTCAACAAACTGCAGGAATGTCATGTACTTTAAACCTCTACAGCCAATTAATAAATTAAGCACTATAATGGTATGGGGAAAAGTTCCAAAGTTCCTATAATATCTACATAAAATGTCCACTAGCTCATAGTGGCCAATCCATTAGAGAATCAGGCGATGTGCTGCCCGAGAAAACAGAAGAAATTATGTGACATTAGATGCTCTGAACTTTGATGCACATCTCAGGATTATAGCAAGCATTGAGGCATTATGTTTATTTAAGATTACTTAAGACAGAAGAGACACACACGTAGAGAAATTACACATATAGCAAACTCTACCGCAAAAAAATGAACTGGGAAAAGAGATGAGACAATGAATATTCAGTGTAATCTGAAGACTAAAATTTGGACAGGATTCCACTGGGTATTATCCAACTCACCCTGACTCAGCCTTCATTCAATATTCTTTTTCACTCATTCATCTATTTTCATAAAACCACCAGTCCTGGGGAGGCTTGGATCCCAAGTAACCCAAGTAATCCAGGGCACTAAACAGAGCACAGCCTAGACAGGAATTCACCCCAACACAATTAAATTCATTTAGATTCACCAGCTCACTAGAATCACACCTCTTTGGGCTGTGTGACAAAAATTAAAGAGCGGGGAAAGAACCCACACAAACATGGAAAAAAAACGTTATCTCCACAAGCAAAGCCTGTGGGTGGTGCTTGAACATTTGAGGAGTAATTTGCCATCAACGCCTGTTGAACCACTGTGCTGATGCTCTGTATTCTGTCCGGGGTGAAACGGTTCCATTTTCGCCAACTTGTTTTTAGCTATGAAATGGTGGATCGCTCCATTTCAAACAAACGCACAAACAAAACAAACAAGAGTTTAGGTTTATTCTTCAAACAAAACACAAGCCAGGGCATGACATATACCTTTGGAATTTTTAGTGGTAAAGTAACAAAGATGGCATGGTGGATCATGGGCAGATTTTATTGTAGGCCAGCAAAACATAAAAAAAGAAAATTGCCACCCTGACAGACATGTCTCATAAACACGACGTCAAACAGCAAAACTTGTGAAAGTCGACAGGGAGCATGCCAAAACTAGCCAGCCTGCAGTCCAGTCTCTCATAAGAAAATGTAAATTCCAGTGCCTTTCAACTTCTGTAGAGATAACAGTTATAATGAGTCTAAGGAGCAGAGGGTGTTATGAGACAAAGTAAACACTCTTAAATAATTATTACGGAAACAAAACCCAGTCGTCGAATTGTTCCCTCAGCATTTTTGTTAGTAAAATAAATGACGAGAAAGCACTTGGATGAAATGGAGACCATATGAAAGAAACTCTGCTGCTAAGGGCACGGCAAAAAGGGGGTGGTGACATCAAAGGCAAAGGTCCTCATTATTTTTAGCGAGACACACGTTTACCGAGCCACGTCAGGCCATTTGCAGCCTGTCCGCTTAATCGCTTCCCTGCAAATCGGATTCACCAGACCGCTGCTCTTTTCATCATCGCAACGGAAAAGCTGAGAGTTCGCCTGGTGCTTAGTAAGTCGGACATTTGTTCCTCTGCTTCTGCAACAAGGAGGAAGAACGTTGAAGATCTTACGGATATATATATATATAACTGTGCATCGTGAATGTTTACTGATTTGCACGATGTAATTCACAAGCCCGCCTGCAGACTTTAAAAACCAAGGCTTGACGCTGTTCTGAGTTGCATAGTGTGTGACTGAACTTGATTTTAGGATCAATATGTGGAAAGTATTTGGGGTCCTCTATTAAGACAACCAGGGCTAGTTATCTAATTTATTTATTTTTGAGAAAATGCATTGACAGATGTGGTTCACAGTTTATAAAAAAAAAACACAAAAATAAAGCATTATGTGGCCAATGCCATTTTTTCTTTTTTTAAAAGGTCTGTGACAGTTATTCTATAAAAGTATATGAGGAATTATATTTCATAAACAGTCAATGTTTAACATCCTGCATGTATTATGCAGTCTACATTACATTCTAGATAACTGTAGCAGTATTAGTCGTTAGTTCTGAAGTGTGGAGTTCCGTTTTAAATCCTGTATAAATTACTGAATATTTGCTGGAGGCTACTATGTGGTTAGGGAAAGTTTTCTTCTCCTCCTGGAAAAGACAGACTGGTCTTTGCATTGAAAATATTTAAGAGGAAAATATGTACATTGTGCACAGTGTACATGACATAAAGAAAAAACGAAACACCAGTGATCCCAAAGAAATGAGATGATCTGTTACCAGAGATTTTTAAATGAATCGATACTGTCATGCCACCACATATTGGGACGTCAGCAATTCTGAAGCAGGCCGGAAAATGATTATTTAAAAAAAAAAACAACTATCTGGACACCAGTACGGAGGGGAGCAGTCATGGTGATGTCACACAGCTGCCCTCCAAGGTCTTACATTAGCAAACTAAATTAAACAGAGTATTAGAGTAAATTGGCTCTCCGATTTCAGGGGTGTGAGTAAAACTGCGATTTGCATTTTCCACCGCGGCTTAAGACATAATTAGTTCAGGGTGATTCCCAAGTGGAAACGCTGACAGCCAAACGTGACTGCCTGCCAGTGGCTTATCACTTTATTCCAAGGCAGAAGGTGCATATGGGGGGGGGGGCACGCACGGTGCGAGAGTGCGTGTGCGTGAGCTTAAGCGCGTCTCCGACTGCTTGTGTGAATAAGTGTGTGACGTTTTGGACATAAGCTAAGGATCAAGAATCCTGAGGCCTCAAGGTGGGGCCTATCCTAGGACCAGCAGTCAAACACACATTAAATGAAACTAGACAGAACATTTCTGGTGAGTTACCCTGCTGCATGCTAGGAGGTAAACGCCAAGCTACAAATGGCAGACAGTGTACATATAGTCTAGGAACTGCACAGTTGCTACGCTTGTTCGATTATAACTCCATAAACTTTTAATAGACCTTTAGTTTCACCTGTTACTTTAACATTCTATTCAGGACCACCACTAGAGATTTCAGGCCCTGTGAAAGACATAGTTTAACATCTTGACATAACATCTAACAATGTTCTAATTTTTTAAGGCCCCTGTCAGTCACGGGTCCTTGAAATTGTCCTAGATTTACACCACTCTGCAACACCCCTTGTACCATCTACTCATTAACCCCATTTTAGCTGCCATTTGTGAGGCATCATGCCCTCAGATAGTGTTAGGAGATTTCTGGCAAATTTACCAAAACCAGAGGAAGAACGCTGTAACAGCCAAGAGGCAACTGGCTACATTCTGCTGAACAAGCAGCATCTGTCCCGCAATCTAATGTTATGGCAAATCATTTATGCAAGTAGGATGCAATATACAGGGTTATAAAGATTTTTAAGGATGATTACATTCACTGTGGAAACTTAAATACTGTGCATCCTCAACTAAGAATATTCTCAATTTATGACCATTATTATGGTAATTGTTCTTATTACGTTATTATCAAGAACCGATGATTACTAAGTCTCTTCATTACCGTATTATGTGTGGTATATGTTCACCTATTCTGATGTACTACAGTTTAAATACAGTTAAAATTCGTACAAGGAAATTTCCAAATGTGGATGAGGTCATCAGAATAGTTGGAGACAATGTATAGTTGCCTTTATATTGTGTATAATATAACTAAGTACATTTTGCATTTTAAAATCGACTGAGAAATTAACACAACGAACACAATTCCACAAAAAAACACTAAAAGCTGTCCTAGAAAATTAGAAATTATGCTGATAATCCTATCAGTTTTTGGTTTGTTTAATGGTAAGGTCTAATGCAATTTAATTATGCAATGTCTGTAACTACAGTGCCTAATGTGGAACAGTGATTGGCTATTAACTTGATTACATTATCTCATTAACCAAAATGCAACCGCCTTTAACAGCCTTAGTGCAACATCCTTTCACTGTATAGACACAACACTTTTACTAGTCTACTCTTCTTTTATAGCACTTTTTCCTCCCTTAGTGTAAAAACCTAAATTTACAGCAGGGGTTCTTAACCTTTTTTAGCCCATGGCCTCCTCTGGGAGTGTGGGGAAGCCTTACGACCCCTTCTTAGAACAATATTTTTAAATGTATTAAATAAAAGTCCAGTTTTCATTTAGGGGTTGGTGGAAAAAAAAGTATTTTCCCATGCAAGGTTAAGGACCACAGGTTAACCCCTGTTTGAAAGTAACTTCATTATTTACACAGTAAAACACCAGGTATCCATTACTTTACAGCCTGCTGGTCACAACTGAGTTTAAAACCACACTGAGAAAGTGTGTTGTACAGGTCAGGACACTGACGGCAATGCTACGTGTCCAACAATGAACCCAATTACAGTTCTGAGGGCAGCTTCAGATCTCAGCGAATCTATGTATTGTAACTTGATGGGAAACAAGTGTGAGAAGCCATTACAGCTGTGGTCTGCAGTAACCAATAGGTAATGGATTGGTCAAAGATGCAAAGTTCCGTACTTGCATTCATATAGGCAAGGAACCGAAACCAGTTAGCTTGAGTGAATTATCTATAAATCTATTGAAAGCTTTTTATTGAAAGCTTCTTGTACCTGCTACAAAAATAAGACCTAACTCGGCCTTTAGCTAATACAGAAAAACCAGAGCCATTGCCCATATTGTAAGAGACTGCACATGATTTATATGATTTTAGACTTGTTTATTGATTTAGTAAAACGCGAAGTGGCCTTGGTGTCGTGGGAGATCCATTATATTATTGATGCATATATTAAGCGTCGCTAAGCTTTCATACCAATTTCACACCAGCCTCTGTCCTGTACAGTATTGCATACAGTTTGGCATTTGTTACAATACTGATGCATTTTTTTTTCTATTGTTCATTAACTGACAAGAAACAATACATTGCAACACTGCCCCACAGCTGTTTGTTGACCAAAAATATTTAATTTAAAGATGTTTACAGCAACCCCTGGGTTAGTGAAACACCTCCACGCATGTAAAGTACCACCAGTCTCTTGTTAACTCTGTGTGTCTTTCGTGGTGGATTTTAAGCAGGCGCGGCTACATTTAATGCTTCAACACAAATTTTTTGGGTAAATCTCTAGGTGCGAGTTTTAATCTGTTCAACGCATTTAATTTATGTAATTTCAACAAACAGTTTAAAGAACAGATAGATGATACTTCACCACAATCTTACAGTTTCATCTTCCTCAAAAAGTATATATAGAATTTGTAATTATCCAGTAGCTCATATTTTATGTTCATATCAACAGATGGACTCAGTTAAGCGTTATTTTCCTCAATGTATTTCAACAATGAATCAAGTGTATGTCTGATGTTCCTATATATATATTTGAATTATAATAAAGATGCAAAAACAAAAATCATAAATGGCACAGAGTCAAATTAAGTAATTAGAGATTTACATATAAAGTGGTCAGACCCAATACAATTCAATTAAAAGCACATCAAAATCCTCTTTGTGTGAGGGCATTTAAATAAATGATTTTACAAATACAATTAGCTCAGACAATCAGATTACCAATTTTAACTCTGTAGTTTTCATTGCAAAGCCCTAATGCCAACAGAAATGTGTTTAAAAAACACATACATAAAAGTTTTAACTCATGCAACATACATTGTAAAAAAAGGGATTTTTTTTTCGCTTAAATGTTCATTTTGGATAATACATATGGGCATTTAATTTATACAGATGCAACGATTAGAGAAGGCCTAGACTGTTATCAGGCTTGAAGGACAGAAGAAGGTAAAATATTGGCTTGATCTACGATCCGCCAATGGTGGGAAAGCAGAAATCAACTGTATGCTAATCACCAATTAATCCTCCCAAAATCAGCGTGCCGTAAAGCCCCCACATCAGGCTCCCAGGAGGGAGGGAGCCCAGGAAGGGGGGGGGCTCTGCGTGTGCGTGCAACCCCCGCCTCCCCACTGGAAGTTGTGTGGGATATTGATTCACCCTTCCAGAGTGAGTTTACATAATTGGTTAAAATGGCCGAGTGCAGAGCGGCTCCGCTCTCGCCGCTGAAAACCATTTCCCAGCTCGCCTTGGAGCTGAGCCAAGCCCAGGGCTGTTCGGATGCGTTCCAGCCCCAGCCTGACTGGCAGCAATTAGGGGTGCCTGAGCCAAGCTCAGCTTGTGCTCCGCGCAAACGCCCCTAATTACCGCCAATTAGGCCAGGCGGGTAGGCAGATTTGAGGAGGCGAGGATGTTCAGGCATGGCTGGGCATGGAAACGATTTTCGAGAGCTTAAACGTGACTAAACGGAAAGGTTAACGCTTTTGGAGCGCGCCTGCGACTACAAAGAGAGGCGGCGCCGTCTCACCTCGAGCGACGAGCCCGGCTTCTTCTTCAGCTCCTCACATTTCCTGAACTTGCAGATCTGGTGGCCAGTCTTGCGATTCCGACAGCTGCTGCACACCCCGCAGTTGATTAGCCTCCTGCAGGGGGCGCACACTCCGCACCTTTTCCTCTTCTTCTTTGCCGGGTTGCCGCCGGACGCTGAGGAATTATTCTGCGGGCAGTCTGCCAGATTGGCAATTTGAAACGCACTGTCTGTAACGGCTGCCGGGGCTGCGGGGGAGTGAAGGGCTGTCATGACGATGACCCCGGGAGGTAATGAGATGCCCCCTAAAGCCGGAATGGCGGAAAAAGTTCCAACGCGTTCCGGGAGATTCATTATCTCTGCTTCAGCAGCGCCGCATTTCAGCTTGTTCATGCATTCTCCCGCTAAAGGTCTGCAGTGTTCGGGGGATAAGGTAGAGAGGAAATTATTATTTGCCATTTGCAGTGTCTCTGGCGGCACGCCAGGCTTTCCCGGCCTCTGGGACTCATTTCTCTGCATGCTGGTCCTATTAGGGTTTATTGCCGCTGATTTTCTTCCCCAGAGCATGGCGTTATCACAGTTCCAAGGGGACACGCCGATTCTGGCGCTGGGGAAAATTGGCGTCGTTATGCGAGCGATCTTTGCAGTCTGTGGAAATGCTCCGTTAGTTTTGTAAAAGTTTGCGAAGGAGCGGTACCTTTCCATCTCTGCATTATAATCCAAAACAGGGTTTAATCCACTTGAATCCACTTGAAGATTATCCTTCTGTAATAGCGACACATCGACGTTCTGTCCATTCTCAACACAGAGAGCGCTATTTATATTAGACATGGCTGTACTGGAGTGGAGATTGGACAGGAAACTTGCTGTTAGAATGCTGTATTCACCTTTGTCAAGCTGTAGTGGGTTACAAACAATCCTTCCCTGTTCTGGCCTTCATCTCTGGAACAAGAGACAACAATGTTCACAGCTGACAAAACACCCTTTTCTTTATGAATTCTGCCCAGCAAGGCAACTGATACGACAATCTTATTTGTTACGCACTTTGGATATTATGTATTAGTCGTTATGTTTAAAGTTTTCAAAATCTTTAAATTGGTCACTGGTTACCATCCCAGAAACAACAAGCATAAGGGGCTTCAACCAGCATCGGTTTCACAGCGATGGAACTTCCACAGTAATTTTTTATATATACAGTACAAATGGCAGCGTTTATTTAAAACTGAGAATGTTTACGTAATTCCAGCTACACTGAGAGTGTTTATATGGGTGTAGCTGGAAATATTTAAACACTCTCACTGTAAAATTAACGCTGCCATTTATGCTATGTATAGTATATCTATATAGATCATTAAAAAGAAACCCATCACATGCATAATAAAGGTATGTAAACCTGTTGTCAACATGCATATTGCTTATCAAACTAGATTTAAACAGTATCATATAGTTAAAAAGTGAGAACTTATAACGACCCGGTGGTACCAAAATAAATGTCCATTACTGCACTGCAGGTGACTGGGAACTTATCTGAACGTTACATAACCCTAATGGCAGAAACAGTTCTGCTCAATGAGGGCGCAGCTCTGTCACTTTTGCAGAGCCCACAACATCCCAGCATTCCCAGCTCATAACAGTTACCCAGGGGAGCCAAGATGGCCACCGGGGGCGATTTTCAGTGCAAGCAAGCAGTGCCACACCAAAGAGCTGACAGGTCATGTCACCTGGTCAAACAAACTCCATTTCCTCACTCGATTTGTTTGACTTGTTTCTCCGCACACGAAAGGTCGGTGAACAAGTGGCCTTATTTCATCCCTTCTTTTTAGTCGCCTCACCTGATACGTAAGGAGCACTTTAACTTTTCAGATAAACCCCAAGACAAAAACCAGCACCAGGGTACATGTAAAACATTTAACCTTGAACCAAAAAACTGTTTTCCCTCTAGCTGCATAAAAACATATATTCACACATCTGTCCACCTGTCTCTGTCTATGCATTATGTACATATATGTAAGCTGTTCATTAACTATATTCATAACAGTTAAGTCTTTCTATTCTGCATCAATTTTTCAGAGCAAAAACCGTTTGCAAACATCTTGTTCCGGCAATGTCATGAACCACAAGTGTGGTCTTTTGGCTTTGCGACAAAACTTTTCAAAGCCTGCAACAAAGGATACAGCTCTGAGTTTGCCTGTATTTGCCTTTTGTACAAACTGCCATTGTTGTTTATGTCTAGGAATATACATATATTGCATTTATACGTTGAAATTCAAAATAAATTTTAAATTATCATAGAGTCTCATCTATGTCACCCTGTAATTTCTTTATTCAGTTCATTATTTGAAATTATAAAAATTAAGGCGAAGGCAATTGTGGTATACATTTTTGCTAAGCAAAGTTCACTAGAACAGAAATATCCCGACAAGAGCGAGAAGAAATGCACGAGAGCTGAGCATCCAGCCGCGCGACGAAGCCCCACGGTGCCATTAATTACTCCCTGTCTGGTCCTTCGGAGACACCCGGATCAAAGGTCATACGTAAAATATCCGAGAAAGGGACAGTGCGGTGCAATTAAAATACGCATCGAATCGCATGCGCTCGCGTCATTTGCCGCCAGCATAACACGCTGGCGATCGACTGGTCGGAGAGCGTGCAGATGCAATTTGCAGGGATGAAAAAGAGAAGCGCATTACCTACCAGATTCCTGATGAAAAGACGTTCCAGACGCTAGCAGTCTGTCGATACAGGGCAGCACATCACTGTACGGCGAGAGGGGGGAGGAAGGAGCGCAAAACACTTGAGGTTGCACAGTAAACGTTCAAAACAAAAGGCTCATTTTATTGACTTAATTTCAAAAGTAAAAGAAACAACGGAGTTACGCGAACGGGCGAAGACAACTGCGCTTGGCAAGGGAACGCGGAAAAAATACAGAAATGAACGCAAGGTTAGGTGTTTCCTCTTGGTCCGCGGAGTATTGTGTAGCTGCCGAGCGATCGCTCGGTCCGTGACTCCTGTCGCTGTGTGTGGCTGATTGGTGCTGAGGTGAGGAAGCTGGGATGTGGACACCTACTGATCATTGGCTGGAAATTACTATAGAAACATGAGGAGCACTGGGAGGGTGTGGGGGTGGCTTGGGGCTTTGGGAAATAGCTGTGGGAAGCATCGTCTTCGCGGCTCAGCCTTTTATTTTGGTCTCGCGTTTTTGTGACATTAACTGCAGCGTTTCAAAAGCCCATGAAATTTTTGATTGTACAGTTTGTAATCTGGACGTTTTGGCTAATTTTAAACTTGCCAAATTAATTATAATTGAGATGGGCGGTGATTAAAACAGCTATTACTGGGTTTACTTTCAGAGAAAAATTAAAAGTGGCTATGTGTTCATTTGCTGTGCTGTCACCTTTTGTTGTATCTTTAACAAAAAGTAAACTTAATTAATAGTAGTAACCTATGCTTTCCAAAAATAAACAAACAAATGAATTACATGAGGAATTTTTATGAACTATCAATTAAATCCCTGCAGTGGGTGACATCTCTTAAATTTTGACAATACTCATAGGGTAAACAGTGTTATATTGGTATTATGGTCCAATTGATTGTCATTGTGGCACATGTTTGCGTGTTCACAATAATTCAAGGAAAGACACCAGTAACAATATTTACTATAATCTAGTCTTCCTCAGTGATAAATTTTAGGAGTGACAATTAGTTCCTCACCGGCATGCGTCGTGGCTACAATTATATGAACAATTATGTCATTTCCTTAAACAACAGGAAGTTGTCCACAGTTGTTTGAAACTAAGTGGGCTCTGTGCAAGGCAAAATTTTAAATAGAAAATAATCATAAAAGCTGAACGGAGGAATTTGCTGGCCAGTCGCTTGTGTGCAGCTAAAGATTATTACTCTGAGGTATACCAGTGCCAGATATACATTTGCAATGGAACCTTCCAGACACTCTCCCCACACGGCTGAAAATCATTTCATCTCGCCAGCAGTCATCTCCCCCGGGAAATCTGCCTCGGTGGTCTTAACCTCGTGCGCGACGGTCGAGAGAATGCATCTCCAGAAGTGTCCCCATGCGGCTCCCTTTGTTCCTGCCCGCAGGTCTTTGTGTCTTTTCCGTCTCCCTGGATGTCTTTTTAAAGTGATCTCTAAGGAGTAATTAATAACCGCTACCCCAGATGTAATTGTATTCATTTCTTGGTTAATGGAAATGACGCCTCTTGGAGGCTGCCATCATAAAACACGGGCATACAGGGGTATTGGCAGCAGGTGCATGTCGCTCTGTGTCACGTGACAGGACTCGCTTGGTGTGTTTGGTGTAAATGCTGTCAACATTTACCTTTACATCTTTTATTTACCTTTAATTCCTACTTGCCTACAAATTTACACCATACAGTAGCCGTAACCAAGTTGCACGATTCAACTGTGCAACAATCTCCTATGGTTGAAGACATGCAATGCAACACCTGTGTTGAATTCTTTACCACTCAAATGCAAGGAGAAGCGTCAGCAAAAAGTGAGCAGTTTCCCCTTTGTGTCTAAATCAAGGGTGCAGATGAATAACTGAAAAACTTAACACCAAAGAAAAGGATGTGAATTAGCAGGTATACTCAGGTATACCAGAAGCAGGTTCACCTGAGGAAATCGTCATATGAAAGCCAGCCCCTTCGCCTGGATGACACATCGTTCGCACAACGTGCCCCGCATTTTACAACGAACAGGACTTCCTCATCTAATTGTCTGAAATACATCAGTTCATCCAAAGTTCTGCAACTGTTTTCAATGCTGTGTCACTTTCTTCAATGGAAAAGTATGGAAGACAGCCTCAAGTGTAAACAAATCTCTGGTATTACGTTAAAAGATGGGTAGCGCTTGGAAGTTTTCAAACATTTTCAAAAATAAAGCCTATATAATCTCTATTTTGAAGTACAGATAAAAGTTTATGTGGATATACAGACAAAAATACTATGCTTCTCTTCCTTGGCATGGTTTTCTGAGCTGTCTAAAGCTTCATGCATCCAGTCAGTGGATAGTGTTTGACAGTAATTAATTCTGTATATTAGTGGGAAAAAAGCAAATAAATCTGCACCTTCGATTGGTTTTTTATTTTAAACATCAAAAATGTTGGTACAGGTTAACTTTTATACTTGGTCTACTTCCTTAGTTTCCACTATACTGTTGCATCGGCACGCCGTATTTCCTTTTGCAGTTTATTTAAATCTGATTAAAGTGCCCATCGACTTAAGCGGCTCACTTCAGCATTTTCTTAGGTGGCCAGAAAAAAGCGATCACGGTTGGATATCTTTGTTAGTTCATCTCAGAGTAGTGAGCAAAAGCGCTGGCGTCTATATCATAACAGCATCGCTTCATTAATGATTTACCACGTCCCTGTTTATTCAGGGCTGTCTTGGCCGATGAGTAAAAATACTCGCTGCAGACCAGCTGCCTAAGACGAAACCGACTGTACACAAATAAAAAATAGCCTCAAATATCCTGAAATTAGTAACAACTGCTTAACTTCTAATATAGAAAACAAAAAAGTGCAAAAATAAGCCTGCCTGCATACGGTGTGTGTTTTCTTGGTGCATGGCCTTTCTGTGTAATTATAGTGAAACGGTCATGTTCACCGGTGCAGAGCAGATAAGACCGTGGCACAACGGACGCCGTTCTGCAGTTCTCAGTACGGTTATCTCTGCAGATGACATTTTGCTCGCGTGCATTACACCTGCCCAGAGTGGCTACATTGCGTCGTATATTATTAACAAGATTCGCAGGCACAATGCATTTTACGCGCTTTCAAAATTATTATTGCACCAGTCCAAGAAACGCGACGTGAACCACGCTGAGGTTTGACCTTAATCAGATGGGATCAGTCCTTCCCTGCCACACAGGCGCCTTCGTTTCCCCAAGATCGGCTTTCTGGCATGGAGCAGTAAAGCTGCGCGCTCGGTTTCATGCTAATTTCCGCAAACACAGAGATCCCATTCATCTGCCACAGCGCGCAGACTGGCTGCGTGGGTAAACACCGCCGCCCCGAAAACGCGCCGCTAAACCGACAAGTCGAATTCAAAAGCAGCGGGGACAAAGTCAAACATTGACAAAGTCAAAACAAGGCCCTGTGTGCTAATGGTGGATTCTTGTTGTGCTCTTGCCCTTGTCATTATCTGGCTCTGCGTCTCCCAGGGCTCCAGATTTATTTTACAGAAATTCTCCCCAAGCCTCATTACGCTTTGGCATCTATTAGGGGTGAATGAGGTTGGCTGTCACAGCTCCTACAATACTGGCACACAAGAGACATTTCCTCAGTTCAGTATAGCGAGCACTCTTAATCAGGGCAAAATATGGTCTACAGTTTTAAAAACCACAATACAAACTCCATATACACTATAAATATGTTAAGGGTGCATTTTAGCACGTTACTTGAGGATGGTGACTACTGCAGAAGTGCCATTCTTCGTCCAGCTGCTTTATGTTTTAAAAATCTGCATATATCACAGATCCAAACTGTTCATTTGGCTATCTTGAAATGGATACTAATTACAAACTGCTAAGTGAAATAGGCTGTTCTGGCAGTTACAATGTCAAGATCTGTACAGCCTGTAACTTTGCATAACTAAACCAAATATGCAACTGGTCTGCATCATTAAGCCCAAACTCACTTTATGAGTTAAAGGGACAGGCTCCAGCATGGGAACCCGGACAAACACTGACGAACACACGAGCGGTCCGCAGGCAACGAACGAGATCCGTTTCGAAGTTGAATTTGAATTTGGAAGCGATACATACGGATCTAATTTAGCGTTAATTATTCAAACGTTTGTCTTAGTATACCTATATAATATATATTTTACATTTTTACACATACAGCACTTACGAAACACTCCCAAATACACTACTATATCTTAAACATAATAGTACAGTACATAATACAGTAATGATAAAAGAAGCCTAATTATACATGCGCTACTGTATTGATGTGTGTGTGTGTGTGTGTGTGTGTGTGTGTGTGTGTGTGTGTGTGTGTGTAGGTATACAGTACTATAATGGGTACCGAGTACTGTAACTCTTAGGAAAATGTTCTTTAAAAAGTTTAGACAGAAAAAAGATAAAGAAAAACAGACGTGATTAAAGGTTAACCCTTATTCTCATTGCATTGATGTCTTGCACAGCGGAAAGGGCATTCGTGGGGTAAAGTTAATTAATAAATTGATTGAGCCGACGAGCTGCTCCACACAATGTTTTCACAAAGTACTGCATGCTTTCGTTATTACGAACACTTGTACTTAACTCAGATGTTTAATATAATAGCCTTATTGCCAGTCCGTTCGTAAGTACGAGTTTCTCTGTTTGGATGTCGGACGTGCTTAACCCGGGTAGACTGTACAGCGCTATAAAGCGCTCCAAAGAGCTTCAGTGTTCAGTATAAACTGTAAACGTCAACTGCTGCATGTTTTACAATACAGTTGAAATGACAGTGACTATTTAGCAACAGTGACTTTTATTTTCTACTCCCGTGCAAATTTAGTGACTGTATAGTGGTTAGGTGTAAAAAAATTTATATAAACTAAAGTCAAAAATTGGTTTAATTGACAGAATATGCTGTCTGCATGACAAGTTACAAATTAGAATTTTTATTGCCGTACATAACAGTTAACATAACAATTGGATTGAACAAATTGAAGGAAATTCGACTGGCTTGTCATAACTGGGAGCTACTCTAAATGTCTGTGCAGACTGATATGTAAACTTAGAATTCAGCCACATTCAAACTTGGGATCCCATTAAATCTTATCGATCCATACTTGTTAAAATGTGCTTTGTCATAACAGGGATAAAACATCACTGTAACTTTAAATAGAAACCTGTTAAATGTGACATTGTATCCTACATGAAATGTTATGTTTTTTTTTCTTTACTGTGTAAGAGCACGCTTAAGATTCCAGTTGAGGTTTTACTGCCCAGTGTGCTTTGCAACTGGATGTTCACCGAATGTAGGTCTACATGGATATGTCCCGTGAATTTTTGTGCATTCCGATTTTAAAACATTGTACTTACGAGTGTACAGTGTTTTAAACATTTGTATGTAGATTCTTTGCACTAACCTGGATTTAAGTTAACTGGCATTTACAACAATTTTTTTGTAGAGTGAAATGTAGCATTTTGCGCCCCCAAGTGGCTAAATTCTAAACGCTGTAAATATTTTGCCTTACAAACGCTATTCTATTCAATGAAAAATGTTAAATCTGAAATTGTAACTTAAAATATTATGCTTAAAATTCATTGTTTATTAGTGCACCTGGGAAAAATTAATTAGAATGTTCCCTCGCCTTTAAAAATATACTGTATTTACAGTACGGTATTTACTGTATTCCTGAACGTCGAATGTCCCTCTAGTGGTTGAATTAAGTACTGCCAAGAAAAACAATTCTTGTTTGTTGAATTTTCCAGAATTCCACAATTTTCCAGAGGTCGAAGGCATCAGAGAAAGATAGAAGTAAGGAAAGACGAAATAAATTAACACGTTTCCTGTGCATATCAGAGGGAATGGGTGGCTTTCACTGGACTGAATATATGCTCATTTTCTTTGGATCCTTACATTTTTGTTCAAATTTGTGGCAGTTTCTTCATGGCAGCAACTGCCAAATTCATCAAAGGGTGGAAACAAGTCAGGGGCGGTTCACTCTGTCACGATTTTCATTTCTGTGCCTCAGTGGATTCGTGTTTGCGCAGCAGCCATTGGCGGCAGGAAAGCAGTAAGTCTGGGAGCAGATTGCATCACTGCGAGCCAGACTTCAGCAGGTGATGAGATGACTGCACATTAGTGCTGTCAGGAGAGGCTGCACCAGCTGCCTCTGTAAAGATAGCTGCAAACCGTACAGCTGTTCCACTGGCCAGCCCGCCCTGTTTGGAAGGCTACAGCTGTCTGGCCAAACACCCAGTGCAAGCAAACAGACTTCTAAGTCAGTGCTTTCTCACTCTGTAAATTGGTGGAAAAGCAAAATGACCTTCTCAGTGCCTTTTGTGTCAAAGAGTGCAAAAGGAGTCAGCTCATGATAGCCAGGAAAGTCAAAGTAAGAAATGGTTATGCTTGTAAAATTCTTGCTAAAGCTAAACTGCAGCGTCGTCATTCTAGTTGAAAAATAAAACTCAAGTCCTCATTGTTTTGGAATGGCGGCTGAAGACTCAAACATAGCAAGCAGGTCTAGGATAAAGTGTCATGCGCTGTGTGGCAACTGTTGGTACAGCCGTTTATGCCCCGCGCTCAACAGCTCCTTGTTTCAAAAGCTCAAAGACAAAGGAAACTGACCTTTTTTTGCACCACGGACTGGTTTTATGTAAGACAATTTCCCATGGACCAGGCATCGAGCGCGCATAAACAAGCATCATGAAGTGCATAAATACAGCTCAGCATAACGGAGAATCAGTGTGAGCAACGCTAACCCTGCAGACTCCCATAGTCAATAAAACTGAAATTAATTTTAAAAAATAGATTTTTTTTTCCGTGCGGCTCGCTACCAAATAAAAAATACAACGTTACTGTTTCTTTCTGTGCCGCCCGGTACCAAATGATCCATAGCCTGGTATCGGTCCACGGCCCAGTGGTTGGGGACCGCTGATTTACAGTACAATAACTATCCTCCCTTGGAGGATACATTCCGTGACACCACCTCTCGTGGATTTCCGAACCATAATTATATAAGCAATATAAGGCACAGTAAGAGGTTAACAACAGTAATTAATAAAATTTAACAATATACTATAATAAAATAATTTATTATTCAGTATTCATAGAAGAAAATAGTTTTCCATTACATGCACCGACAGCAGGACTTTAAAATTTTCAATGGGTAGCGATGGCAGTTCTGTTATGCACATTAGGAAATAATGCAACACTAGAACTTGATTCAGTGATTCCACGGGCTTCACGCGTCGAAATAAAGAATAAACGACGCACACAAAACAATATTGCTCGTCCTATTCTCCGTTATACGGTAAACTGCTGCGCACTTGTGTGTTCTCCGCGGCTCGTGTTTCACACCAGGTGATCTAGCCTGCCAATGAAAAAAGAAAGAGAAAGAAAGAAAGCGTAGCATTTAATCCAGGGCATAAAATATTGATGTGGCACAGAACGGATGCTACTTGTGAGGAGTCTGTACGCAGAAGGTGCCGCTGAGAAGCTTTTAACCCAGCCAGGATCCGGTAACAGAGGAGGAAATTAATGAATTCCGCTGAGCTGCGCCCCAGTCTCACGACCTGATAAAAGAGATGCAGGCCGGCCAGGGCGGCAGATTAAGGCCCTCGGCAGCTTTGAATGTGGAAGGCGGTCATAAAGGTACGCCGCTGCCTGTGGGATGCAGTAATGTCTCCCTTAAACACTCGCAGAGCGAACCTGATTAGCCTCGCCACTGCCCAGGGAGAAAGCTGTTCAGCAGACTAGATTGCGTGGCATCAGCTCTGGAGAAGTGAAATGAGGTAAATAAATAGGTGGAAATGCATTTCGTCTTGTAATTATCCTGCGGTAATTTATTATTTTCTGTGAATTTGTGAGGTGGAAACGGCCACAGGTTCCCAGAATGTGGGGAAACTGCCGCTGCTTGGTGTTCCAGGCTGTGACTGTCTGTTGACTAATTGAACTTTCTGCCCCCCCCCCTAGCCTCCTTCAGTCTCCAGGCCCCCCTGCTTTCCTCTCCTCACCTCCTACTGTTTCTTGTGTCTTGAGTAATTAGGCTACGAAAGGAGATAGCAGCAGCAGCGTGATCCTCCCCCACCGACAGCCTCCTCCTGGCTTTCTCCTTGCCCCCTCCTGGCCCCCTCGGCTGTAAAGCTCCTGCCACTGACACTACGATTTGCGTTGTGGGTCAGGACGCTGCAGAGCCCCATTTAGCCCGTGACCTCAGCCTGGGAGTGCGGTCACTCGCCCCTGTGTAAACACGAAGCGCGCTGCGCCAGGCAACAGCCCCAAGGTGTTGTCAGGAGTGGAGGATAGCAGCTGCCACAGGACCCCATTAGCTATGCGCTCTCCCCCTTACTCCCCCATCACCACTTTCACTTCACCGCTCCCTGGCTGCCTGAGGACATGGCTGTGTTCGCGTTTTCTTTTTCACGCTGACCTCGGCTCTTCAGCGGCGACGCTTGTTTAACAATGACCGGCACAACAGCCTCTGCCGTGCTCTCTCGTTTAGCGAGAGGAAGAATAGCTATCGAGGATGTTATAGGACAGCTATCAAGCTTAGTTTTTAATTTTGTATAGAACTGAAATGTGAACAGGTTTGGCACCGTGGTCAACCCTGTGCTGAGCACCGGGAGGGCAGGGGTGGGGGTAGGAACCAGGCAAGCTGCAACCCTGCAGAGGATAAGCAATGGGAAGATGGACAGATGGATGGATGAATGGATGGATGGACAGATTGATATTTGAACAGATAAGGAAAACCAGCACAGACTTAAAAATTGATGGGATAATAGAAATCCCAATTATTATTATTAAAATGAAGGGAATAGAACAGAAGGTATTTGATAAAGGATGGGTCTGCTGTCAGAGCGGTTGTCTTGGTCTTCTCACATGTAATCAAGATCTGTGGAGCAACGTAAAGTCTGATGTCCACCAGCACATAGAATTTTAAAAAGTTTAACCCTCACGACAGTACAAGGGTAAACATACGTGACATTAACGGCGATTGAAGGTTCATAAGGACTTTATGTTAACTAATATCTTTGTGAAGCAGCGGGAGTCCGATTCTGAGCTGCCGTTCCGGGCGCCATTACAGAAACACGCACCCTAATCTCCTTAGTGCTGACCATCAGGCAGAGGTGTGACAAGACTCATGTGACAAGTGTGCCACCATCTCTCCAGCCCCCACCAGCAGGGGGGCCTTTCTCTTAACAAACGAGGTGAGAATTTTCCCCCTGGGGGTGTGTGTATGTATGTGTTGTGGGGGGGGGAACAGATTGCCTGCAAATGACCTGTCACTCGGGATGCCTCCTGGCTATTCTACAGTGCAGTGTGGTGGGGACCCTCTTGTCTCTCTGATTTTTTCCCCTATGGTCCATTGCCAAGGTGACTACATAGGATACGGCTATCTGGATGCTATTACGTGTGGCATGTCAATTATGGAAGCCATTTGTTTCCTGGCATATTAATTGCAGTTACATTCCTCGACAGAATAGAAAATTCACAGACATATCCAGGATATCTAAATGTGGTGTGTAATCCGGCTGACACTGGACTGCAAAGTAACGGTCCAGCACGTGTGTTCTTTAGGGGTTCAAGAAAATAAAAAAGAAGAAACCGCACAGAACAGATGTTATCTGGTCCTCCGGGAGTCGCTTGCAGAGTCCGGCTCTTAAACACAAACTGCTGTCTGTAAACAGTGCAATAACCTGTGAGCAAATCCAGACATTCTTGGATTCTGGAATTTAGTGTACTGAAAAAAAAGATGAAAGAATTTTTGAAAATAGACAGAGAAGGACTGTAACATATTAGAACAAAGAAGAAAGCAGAAACTGCATCTCCACTAACATGTATTTCACATCTTTGACTACCATTAATTAAATAACATGTAGTATGAATACATTTTGTCTATAGGTTACTCTGAAGCCTGGATTCATATATTTTCACGATAAGCATGCATTGCTGCTGTTTTAACTTCAACTAAACGTTTACATGGAGCTGAAAAGACACAGATGTGGCTGGCAAACATTAAAAATAAACAGAGCCTTCTGGAGAAGGAAAATTGTTTGCACACTTTAACAGGCATTATTTCAAAGCCAGACACTTGTGGTGCATTTCTGCCTGGACTGAAAAAGCAAAGGACTTAAACTAACAGAACCTTTGCACTTTATCTACATATCCAGTGCAGCAACTCCTGTGGCAAAATGTGAGGAAGTCATAGAGAAAGTCCTTCAGTGCAAGTCACAGGATGAAGCTCGGTTTTGCTGGAGGTTGGACTGCTCTCGATCATGTGACTCACAATGACAACACTAAGACAGTGGGCGGGGCCTCTGGATCATCACAGTGAGTGACATCTGTCTAGCTGGTAACTCATCTGTGGCAACTGAGCCAACATGAGCAGCTGAGTTATCTTCTGGCCTTGCTCACGTAGACACAGCTTGCATTCTTACTGGTGCAGGTAACCAAGAGTGCAACAACTGGGTGAAACCAGATGTGGGCTTAGAATGGCAGCCATCAATTTCTAAATGCCTAACAAACATACGTCGCTGCAGAACTATGGGATGTAAAGGAGGAACGCTGCTCCCAAACTTTGGCAGGCAAAGAACGCCCAAGTGTAGATGACAAATAGATAAATAAAAAAATAAGTAAGCTAATAATTAAGCTACATTTAAAACTGGCATTCTTCCTAAATGATCAGAATTAGTCCCGTGGGTAATGTTATTAGAATCGTTATTGTGAAGCCAACTAGATTATTTTTAATAGCTCCTTAGTTTTATTCATTTTTGTTTCATCATTTTATGCCCTTGGCTTCACATAAAGGCCTTTTTGTATTCCAGATTCACACACTTGTCTGCTACACACTACCTAATCAGCTGGAATTAGGGGTTCAGTTGGTGATGGTTCCTGCCAACCAGCAAGTCCCAGGTGTCTGACAGGCCAGGTGAAGCCACGCCTCACGCAATACCCACAGGTAGGTCTAACTCTGTTCCTGTGTTTCTTATTCTCTGTGAAGGACATCTGTTTTATTTTACTTCCCATTGCAGTGTGTTATTAATGCTGTTCAGGTGTCACCTGCAATCACTGTCTGGCACAAAACGAGAGGCCAATATCCCCATATTTCCTAATGAAACCACATGGCATTGTTTGCAGTGTAGCATCACATAACCCTGTATAAATAGCATGAGGCGTTTGTCTTTAGTTATGTCAAAACATTTTAAAAGGATTTTTTGCAGTGGTTTTATCATTTACAAAAATAAAAAGAGAAGGAAATAAATCCACCATTTTGCTTAATAACCAAATACTTAATTTGTAGTTTAAAATGTGAGATTTTTTTCAGGGTTGGATTAAACCATGACTGGCTCCGTAGGCTTCCATCTGTGGGCAGGTGAAATAAAATTATGGAAAAGCAAATTATTCATGTGCTGTTGCTATTCTGCCGGGGTGTCTTTTAATCTTTTAATTCTCTGTGGCAGAGACAACCTTAAAATGGTTTACAGGGCACAATAACTACATAATATTTTATTTATTTTGTAAATTTAAAAAGTCATTTTTCCTTTCCTCAGGCCCCAGGTGCACTGCAGCCATTGGCATCAGTTGATTTAACCTATTGGATAATGTGGTTCTGGGTTTATTGCAGTTGAAAAAGATTTTTTTTACAAAAGATATATGTTTAAATGGAAGGCACTGAAGTGTTAAAAAATTTAGTTTGGTTTCGGCTATAAGATTTGACAGATCTTGATGTTAGGGGAAAAAAAAAAGTTTATAAACATTTTTTTTTTTTTTTTTTTTTTACAAACAGTCTTTCATGAGGAACTTATAACATACACAATACGTGATGTGTATTCAAGGATTTCTGTACTGGCTTTTGATGGTGCAAAAGGCAAACTTGGCTGTCTGTTAGAAACTGCTGCTGTTTCACCCAGCAAAACCACATGGATAAACACACTGACCCTGCAAATTTAATCCAAACCAGAACCAAAAAAAAGGGGGGGAAGCCCTCTGCGAGCCAAAAGTATTTCAGTCTCTGAAAAGGGCCACTCGTAACAGCAGCAGATGGGAAAGTTTGCATCAAGGCTTTGGATTACATTTTCATCTGGCCGGAGCGCAACGCTGAACTCTGGGATCCGAATCAGAATGCGAGGGGGTAAAGTGAATTTTATCACAGTCAATTGTGTTCAACCAAACAAATTAAAAGAAAACATATTACAATTAAAATGAAGTTATCAACATTTGGCTTGGGTAAACTATCTTTTCCGGTTGAGTTCTGTGGAATTTTGTTGCCATTGTTTTCCTCTCAGCACTGAGCTTTTAATATACAAAGTTAGATGACCGTAACAACTTGCACACTAGGGTTACAATGGTAAAACAATCTCTTGGTTCACTTTGTATCACAGTTTGAGACTTGGTTTTGATTTGGTGCAGTTTGTGTTCAATGTACAAAAAAAAAAAAAAAAACTGAAGTTTAACTTCAAATACATTTTATAAGTTTATTTTCCTTAAAGTAGCATGCTGGGCATTTTGTAGTGTCAGTTTTGACACCACCTTTCATCATATTAGGTATTTACTTATCAAACTGGAAACAACGTGCTAAGCATTACCTAGATATTAATTGGCTGCAATTCCCACTTAGGTGGCGTCAACTCAGAAAACGCATTTGCATCCGTTTTTGCGGCTAAGTTAGCTGCTCTAGCCATTTTTTAAAGCAGAGATCAAAAAGCCTACAATTACTAATCGTAACTGCCATAACCGCGGTTCAGCCATGTGCTCCAAACTGTGGATGCCAAACCAAACTGTTCGATTTTTTTCAGGGATCTGTTCTAGCCCTGCTGCATATAGAAAAATCCTTCAAAGTAGAACTTGTCTAGATTGCAATGATGTGATGGAGGAAATTATGTTCTTATTGGACTGTGGATGTGGGGTCGCGAGCTTGAATTTGGCCCTCAGTACTAATTGTGTCCAGTTTGCATGATCTCACCATACATGCATGACTTTTGTCTGGTTTCTTTAGTTTGAGACCCTGTCTAGGTAGGGTGTCCCCTGCCTTGTGCCCTGGGCTGTCTTGGACAGGCTCACCTGCAACCTGGAACATTGGAAGTGGGGAAAAAAAAATGTGTAATTTTATAAAATGATAGCATGAAGTGTTTTTGTAAAAATTGGCAATTGAAAGACTGACATGACGCAGAACACGCATACGATAGTGGCTCTTTATTAGCCTGGCTGTTGAGCTGTTAGCCACTCTGCACATTTCACCATGTTAAGCCATGTTGACTTTGACTATCTCAAACTGCTCTTTTCTGCCTTAACGTGGGACCCTTCCTTTGTTGCACCTCTTAGCTACTTGAGCAAGTGAGATCTTCTGCATTGCATCACCAACTGAAACAGTGGTTGTGGCTTGCTGATAATGCCTTTTTTTTGCTGATAGTCAGCTGGGTCTCTGGATAACTGATGAAGCACCATAACCATTTCCTGCCCTCCAAATCTGTCAGTCCCCTTTAAAACATGAGAGCATCTTAGGAGTTTTAAGGAACCCGAGAAAAGCTACCCTAAAAAAAACAAATTAGCACAGCAGCATGACAAATACATATATTCTGCAAAACCCAGTTAGCTATGAAAAGATTTACAGAATGAGTGCTCAGCTGATTCCTTTATAGTAATTCTTTGTGTCTTTCCCATTATTAGCAGCGTGACTTACAGTTTGGAATTTCTGTCTCCAGTTTTAGTCACCTCCAACTGAGCATCTGTCCTTGGTTACACATGGGACATTTCACAATTCTGAGTCACATGTCTGCCTGTTAACTCTTCTGCCCATCTAATCAGGTGGCATCGGGAGCCAGAGTGGCTGGTTGAAAAGGTGCTGAGGAGATTGCTTCACAAACTGTCACTTGTTCTAGCTCAGTCTAGTTAGCTAAACAGGAACTAGAGTCTAGTGATAGCAGTACAGAAGAATCCACTGCTTCTGCATGGAGGCTGACAGAGTGGTTTTACTTCAGCCAGTGTGGACTGCTGAACTAAGGAAAGGAAACGGAGAGGGCCAGCTAGACCAGAGGCAGCCAACGCGGTGTACCCAGTTGCCCACAGGGACCACGTGAGTAAAAAAATAGCATGAGTCACTATGGATCTCCATCTAAAAATCGTATTTAATTGTGTTGCTGTTCTTTTTGAGTCAATAACACTTGCTTTAAAGTCGTACAAAAATATAACAGGTTTTTTTTTTTAACAAAGTGCTACAAAAGTGCTCATTCATACAAAACTGTCAAGAAAGATATTTGCAAAAATATCAGAAATGCGATGACTCAGACTTTCAAATGTTGAAACAGATTAAGGTGAACAGAAATAATGTTGCATGTTAAATTATGTGTTTCCTACCATGGTAAATCATTTTTAATAATTATTGTGAGGAATTATTTACATTAACAGACAGTGACCAGACAGTCTCTTAACATGTATGAATAATAAAAAAAAAATAATAATAATAATAATTATTATTATTATTATTATTATATCATTAAAAGGCGAACCATGCAGCTTTGTTATTCAGGAGGTTTGTGTAAAACAAGTAGCCCTTCATATTACCCAGTATCATAAAGTGTAACTCTCAGTTTCAAAAAGGTTGTTCACCCCTGCTCTAGAGCACTACACCCTACTGCCTTTAGGGTTTGGAGGGGAACTCCCCAGGCACTACTCAGGCTCCTCTTACACATGCTGCCCCCCCCCCCCAGCTCATACCACTATAGGCACTACCGAGACATGCTGCCCCTCCCCTTAGCTCATACCACTATAGGGGTAACCCAGCAGCAGTATAAATAATAAATACTTTTTCATTAAACATTTACATCCCATCAAACTTTGTGTACTTAGTACTACCCCCGATGCAACATGAATACGTTTTCATTTTGTTAGAACATCAATTAAAGTACCTATCATGAATTACATTCTTCACTCCCCCCGCCCCAAGCATATGTCATAAAAATATTCCGTAGGCACGCGTTCAGTTTACCGTTTTGGTCCTGCTCGGCCACCGTATCACGGAAGCTTGCTTTACACATAAATAAACAGCGCGCTGCACAAAACTTCCAACTTATAACAGATAAGTAAAAAAAAAAACTAAACATTCACTAATGATTGTTTGTGTGTGTGTGTTATTTAACTGTATGGGGAATAAAAATTGGTTTTTAAATAATGCTAGTAATGTAGCGGCGACGGCTAGCCATGACTCGGACGCGGAAGTGCGATTGCCAAAACCTTTTATTAAACGTGTCCTGACAAGGACA